>VWYP01035009.1:702-12279 GCA_013400435.1 Pycnonotus jocosus
AATTACTAAAGAGTTAAAAAAAAAAAAAAAAAAAACCCAAAAAAACAAACAAACAAACAAAAAACCAACAGAAAAACCAGGAGTGAGCTATGCAAAGTTGCTTAGGGAGAAATAAAAAATTAGCACCTCAGGATGTATTTTTCTTTGATTTGAAAATGAGGGTAATGAATTTTACTCATGTCTGTAACACAGAAGGAAACAATTCAGTCTAGATAAATTATTCTGGAAGCTGGATGGCCCATGAGCACTGGGATGTGCCTCACATTAAAGTTTTCAATGCAACTAAGGGTGCAAATGACTACAGTGTTCTTGTCTGAAAAATCACTGCATTAGGGCAAATTTTAGATCAGGATAACACCTCATTGACATTATGCAGAAGAATTGGACAAGGTGAAAAGATCGTGCTGCAGAAATATTTCTGATTTTTAGTAAATGGAATACAGTCACATTCAGTGATGTTTTCAAAAATAAAATCCTGGACACACCACATTCACATTTCTGTTAATCTTCAGTATCTCTCGCAGCAGTAGCAGCAGGATGAAATTCCCAAAGTGAAAAAGACTGAGAACTGGTGTTCCCCCTCACATATGGGATACCTGTGTCTGCTTCAGAGAGATCCATCCCGAGTTTTCTCCTTCTCCTGTAAATACCCCAAACATTAGGCAACCACTCCTCTGTTTCACATGTTCTCTCAAAGCTTAGTACATTGGTCTGTGCTTCCAATAAGTGTCAGAGGGAGTGGAAGTCACCAGCAAGGGGTGGCATAATTGAAAAAAATAACAGTATTATTGGCACATGACTAATAAAAGAAATATTGATTACCTAAAAGGTCTGAAATATGCACCTTATCCAGAGCAACTTCCATACTGAGGCTTTGAAACAGACACTGTAATTTATAACTTCTAATTTTTAAGTCATGCAGATGTGAAATTCTCAGCATCCCCCTCCTGAGTAATCAACTGAGACACACTCACAATTAAGATTTTATTTTATTGTTTACAGTGTTTCTTGTCAGCAAACATACTGGGTGCATGAATATCTAAACTCAATGTATCCCCCACCACTTACAAACTGTTACAAAGAGAAACTGGGTTTTTTTCTGTGCTAATTGTTGACATTATACATTGCCAGGAGTGCAGTGAATATGGAGTAAGATTTTACACAGCAAAATAAAGAATGCATGTAGACACTAAACCCTGGATCCCAGCCCTGAAATCCAGTTTTATACTCATTTCTTTGGCTTTGGGAAGACATTAGGACAGCCTGTGGCTTACCAGAAATAAAACATTGACACTGACAATCCCAGTTTAAGCAGCTGTTCTGCAGATGCAAAGGAAGATTTAGAATGTTTCCTGGACAAGCAGCCTGAAAATTACTCTCTCACAGATGAATAAGCATCAGTACAAAACACACTGTTACAAACCTTGTATTTCTATAGAACAGATAATGAAAAACCATCTGTCCATTGTGGTTATTTGCCAAGCAGCCAACCCTGCATACCATTTTACTACCTGTATTTAAGATATCCTACTAATAAACAACATTTCTTAACTGTTTTCCTTCTGTCTGCACATGCTGGTTAACAACTTCATAATTTAACCCATCTCTTTCAAGGTCAGTCATGCACATAGCAAGGAGATGAATTCCTGAAAGTATAACTGTGTTCCTCTTTTGGATTTGGAGGGAAAAAAAAGAAGAGTGATTTAAATTAGTAAAAATTAGTGCTAACATTTTATTCTGCAGTAATTTCTCAAGTAATTTCAGCATAATATTTCTATGGACTTTTAAGGATCAATATCTTGTGCTCTCAGTATCCAATTCCAGTCCTAGCTGTGTTCTAGATGTCAGAAGGCAGTGAGTATTAAGAGATAAATTGTACTCAGCACTACTTTAGTCCAAGAAATAACACAAAGAATATGTTTGCAATTAAAATTCACACAATGGAGTATTTTAAGTGAACACATTTTAGTATCAGTAGCAGCACATGTCGATGATGAAAAACACACAATGGTATGGTACTCAGAGCTGTATTATGCAAATGGATGCAGCAAAGGTCAAAGCTTATCTCAATCTCATAATAATGTAGTCTGCAGAGAATAATTAATTTACAGCGTGCTTTCTTATGCTGCGTACCACAACACTAAAAGCCATTTTATTTGGGAAATTTCTTTTTTTATGTTGCAGAGAGAAATAATATCAAAGGTTTTCAATTTTCTCTTCGGGGTCCAGGGGGAAGGGAAGGCACAGTTCTTTCTTTTCTATAGCAACACCAAGCTAAAATTAAGCACTAAAGAGACTGTCTTTTAATTGCTAAAATGCTGTTAAATTTTGGTGTTTAGGAATGAGATTTCTGTGCCCAACAGCTGCCTTGCATTATGAGAGCAGAAGTGTTTAAACAATTTCCATGAGGCAAGAAAAGGATTATACTTTACTGTAAGGATTCCGTTATACTACAGAGTTCCCTACCCAGGATTGCAGTTTGGATGTATTATATATTTGTAAATCATTACTGGGGATGGGAAGTGTCATCCAGAGCAGAGAGGTTATGAAGTTGGAAGCATGAAAAGTCAGGATGCTAACCTGTGTCTGAGGTGCTGGTGGGAAGTTGGGAAACTGGTGTTCCATAAATTCTGGTTCTGTCACTGTAAACCCCATCTTCTCCATACACTGGCCCAGCTTTATTTTCCTCTGTCTGCCAAAAAGAACAACAATTTCTCAGCTTTGTAAGAAAAATACCTTTCAAGAGCTGATGTTCAGAGCAGCCCATGCTGCATTATGCAAACACTTTTTCACAGCTATTTCTAAATACACATCACACTTAGAGAGTTTTAAAAGGAGTGGTCCTCTGGCATAAGCCTCAAGAGAGCAGATCTCTAAGCAATAGGATGAGATGTTTGTGTTCTTTCAAATCCAAGGGATCTCATTCCTTACTCTCAAATATTTGTGCTCTCTTGTCATTTTGAGCTGCAAGCTAAATATAGCTGGTTGGGAATCAGGTGGGGTCACACTGCACAGATGACAGGAAACCACCATGACCAAGAAGTAATAATTGTGCCACAAGAAGCCACATTTTACACAACTGGTTCACACAATAAACTGAGGGTTAATTGGTCCCACGGGAAATCTCTCATCCATCAGGAATTTTAACTCCCCAATTCCAGCTTCAGTTCCTTTCACTTATTTTTCCATGTATTTTCTAGGAAGCTGCATGCTTGTAGTTGTTTCAAGGGGACCTGAACATGACCTCCATGTGACCCAGTGGTCTCTAGAGCTCGTTTCCTGCTGTTTGCACAGGTCAGGAGAACTCTTGGGTGGTTCTTATCTCCTTTGTGTGATAACATTGCACCCAGGCAAGCACCTTTCTCCATCCCTAGAAGCCATCTGTCGCTGTAACCTCGAGGGTTCATCATGAGATGCAGAACTAGACCAGTGGCAATGCCATCCACTCTAACACAGATCCAGCTGTCCTTGTGTCAGCTACCTCCACACACTCCAGATCCAACACCAGCACTTCCCAGGGAAGGTGGAAATGCTGCAGAGTGGTTCATGTTGGCAGTAGTTGCTCAAAGGTCATTTGGAGATATTCATTAGTTGTTTGTTGTAGCAGACAGTCATTATTATTGGCAGCAGGAATTGGCAGGAAGCGCTGTTATTGTCAGAAAGCATTAAAAGGGTGTCGTTTGTCAATATGTGCTCCTCTGCAGAGCTGCAGGGCTAAGAGAACTCCGTCTTTCAATTTAAATGGAAAAAAAAAATAGCATAAACATGCTTTCATCTGCATCTCCTGATACCAGCACTGAAGATTCTTTAGGAAATCTGTATCAACCCACTATCCTATCTGGGAGCAGAAAACATGCAGAAAACATGCACTCAAAAGGTATCCTAAATTTCAGTTTCCAGGATTTTGCTATGAGTTTGTTCAGAATGAAGAATCTCTATGGTTATCCACCTGTCAGTCAGGCACATTTAACTCTATTTCTAAGCACAGATACTTAGATGTTGCTGTGTAAATGAACTCAGATCTGTTTGCCCTTTACTGGTAAGGGGAAAAACATATTAAGATTCAAGATCCCTTTTCTTTTTTTGCTCCATATATTTGAGCACATGTAACCATAATACTTGAAAGACTTGGAAAGTGGAAGCAAAGTATAAATCCAAATTGCATCTATTTATAATTTTCCATTATGGCAGTCCAATAATAGAATTAATAAAACTTTCATTTTAATGCTGTCAAGTCACTTTAAAAAGCGTTATTTAGCCCTCTCCAAGCCTACACTCTAATAAATGTCAAGTTCCCAATTATTAAGTATTTAAATATTTGTATAAAGAGCCTTTAATAATGAGAATGCACACTGCAGATATGTCTGCTGTTGTACTATTAAACTGAGATAAATAACCTGGGACAATTATTCCCAGTCTTAATAAAGCTGATTTTCTAATCAAATGTCAATAAAATGACTTGGTTTTAATATGGACACAGTTGCACTAATAACTTAGAGTTATTAAATGATAACTTCCAGAATGAACACAGAAGCACTTAAATTTTTTATGACACCCTTCATTCTCTCCTGGCTTCCTTCACCTCAAGCACTCAGAATCCTTTTCATTCAGTAAAGCAGTCAAAGGCTGGCACTTCACTTTCATTTCCATCTTTGTCCCTGCCACAGCAGAAATGACAAGGCAGAGGATGGGGGAGATACCAGAAGAAAGGGAATAGTTTACAGGACAGCACCTTTGCTCTGCGGTGTATTTCACTGCTCACCAGCCAGGCCTCTGTTTTCAGTCAGATTGTCCCAACACTTTTCTGTAAGAGAGAAGATGAGCAAATTCCTGCAGTACTCTTTCCCTGGCTCAGCCCTCCATTTGATTGCCTGCTGGATGGATTCAGTTTTCCAGGAGAGGTTCAAAACCTGAAAGCCAGTGTAATACCATGGGACAGGGATTACAAAGCAACTAAATGGAAACTGGCAATAGCAGAAGTGTCCATGCAAATCTTCTGTCTTCAGGGTTGCTGACAGCTTTGAGTACTAATTTTGACCTTGACCATAATTCTTTTCCTAATTCAAGAGCTTTCCTTTTTATTCTACTCATTAACAATGAAATTGAATTTGTAAATGAATTTACGTAGTGGAAGAGGGTGACATGTTTTCCCTTCAATGATTTACATATTCTTAAGGGACTTGTTCATGTACCCTGTTGGTGAATCATCAAGGAAAAGATGGTTACTGTGTTACAAAAGCAATAAAACATGCAGTTTACTAAAACACTATCTGAAAATATTATCCATGGAAGAATGAGTCTGATTAGCTAACAACAACAGATAGGTTTATGATTGCAAGTTTTATGACTATTTGATAACATAAAGCACTTTTTTTTTTTTTTCTCAAAAGGAAGTTGCAGCACTTAATGCATTTGCTGAGCTTAGTGGTGTCAGCACCATAAATCACTCAAGTTGCATTACTCAGAAATGAAGTCTGCACTCTATGGTTAGAAATTTACAGTGTCCTAATAAATTACTTGAGAGATAATTTCTGATTTTCAATATCTAGTCCAAAGGACATTTATTCCTACAGTCAAAAGCATTTATTGCTGATAAAAAAATATAAAAAATATCACCAGTTACTTATATTTAATAATGACTATAACTGACCTGGAGCAAGTTGTTCTTTAGATTGAAAATCAGCAAAAGATGAAAATCTTTGATGATGGGTTTCAATTACACTTGCAAGATGCAGTAATACAAGATAACTAAACAATACTCTTGGCTGAAAGTGTTTTATAACATTTCCCTGGTTGGAAATAAAAAAAAACACATAATGTGTTCTAGTCTTTCCTCAGCTCTGAGGCAGACCAAATTATTCTGTTGCTTCCATGTATCCACAAATCACATTTTCTCCGTGTTTGGTTCAAGCTCTGTCGTGTTGATTCTATCAGGAACAAATATTAATGGAATGCCACAATCACACTTGCACACAAAGGAAATCTTGAGGCACTACAGCCTGGCACTGTCATTACAGTTCCCAAGGGCAAGTGAGCCCTTGACTTCAGGAATAATATTTGTTATTACTCTATTATTATTTTAAAGGCTTTTTTTAAAGGAGTAGTAATTATTATTTTAATACCGCAACAAAGAACTTACTTACAAGAGTGTTTGACACTAGAATGGACTTAAAAGAAATTTAAATTAGTGCAGCATCATCTCTAAAAGCACCTGTTCAACTTGATCTTATAAGAAGGAAAAATTAGGCAGAGCACAGCTGAATAGGTGCTGGCAGACCAGAATTATCCAAGCACTAAAGAAAAGCAAGGTGAAAAAATAAGCCATCAGCCAATTTAGTAGAAATGACAGGATAACCTTTTCTAGGTGTGTGGTCTGAAGTTTCATTAAGGCAGAAGCTCCCAGACTATTTTCAGTGGAGATGCAGGTATTGAGACTGCAGATGTTCCACAGACAGCTCATTAGTTACACAGTGATTCCATTCACCAGGCTCCTTCCAGCTGAGAAACTCAAAAGACATACAACAACAAAAAAAAGAGATTTAAAAGTGTTTTAATGATGTCACATTGGTCTATGAGCAATCTTCATTATTACAGAGAGACAATCAGCCTTCCCAAGCCATCTCTATTCAGAACAGGGCTGGTCCTGCAGGAATCCTCAGCATCCTCCCTTGCAGCTGCTCCATTTGCCTCAGGGAAAGATCTCCCTCCAGCCATATGGGAACACCCGTTCCCTCAATCTGCTTCCTCCCGTCTCCCTTGCACTAAATGCTCATCTCCTGACACCCAGATCAGTCGTCTCCCGTTCCTTCAGCACCAGCCTAACAAATGCAAACAACAACAATTTTCCTCTTTAAACACTGACACTCCAAGACTCGTGCAGTGCACAACGAATGACTTTTTAATTTTTTAAAATCTTGAAGGAGCACAGTAAGACATGCAAATGAAAGCTGTAGAACTTTGAAGTGCCTGATGTTGGGATGATGAGCTACAAACATCTGAAGGAGTTTAACAAGATTCTTTTGTTAGTTTGAATCACGTTTAATAAAGTATATTAAAAAATTCAGATTCTTCTCAAATTCATCACAGTTTTCCCTTACAATGCTCTGGTCTGTCTGACACAAAAATCTGCATATTGATTAATCCTCTGAAAGAGCTACGTGGACATAAGATTCCTGTCTAAATAAAGATCCCTTCCAAGCTGTTTTTCCTGCTTCTGTGGCCCAGGAAACCACCCATTAAACTGGAAATAGCAGATAATTAGCCCATAACTGCAGCTGCTTGCATGTTGTCTGGTCTATTTACACATCCTTGAAACTATTATGCCCAATTAGTAGTTCGGATTGTTTCTTCCTTCTAGCAGTAAGAAGGGAAGATGCTCTTTAAAAATGTGATCTCTCTTAGGCTTTACACTGAATATGCCATTCAGCCACCCTTAGGCCACTGCTATAAGGTAAAAAGCCTTGATAACCCAGTTGCTGTTTTGCCCTGTACCTGGCAGTCTGTACTGGGTGCATGCTCTGCATTGCACACACAGATACTGCCAGATGAGTACACTGAATAGTTGACAACCTGAAAGCAACTCTAATTTAAATTACTGAACTATTATGCACACATTCTCTCTGAAGAAATGTAGAATACTTGTGAAATACCGCTTTTAAGAATCTTGATTTAGCCACTGAAAAGCCTAAGCAGCTAAAAGAAAAAAAAATCTATTATAGCTTGTACAGTTTTACGTTTTACTTCATGGCTTCAGTAAAACAAAATTAATTATTTTGGTGCTAGATTGAATATTTTAATAGGAGCATTTAAAATTGGTACTATCTTGAATAGCACTAAACATCAAAATACTTAGTGCCATGGAGGAGTTGCCTTTTGCTCACAGCAGACAAGCTAAGACTACATGATTCTATATTAAATACTCAGATGTACATGCTCCTCAGGCCAGTTTTGTTTATCAGCTGTACATAATTCCACTGTCTTAATTCCTCCTGAAATCATCATTCTCCCAAGCAATGAAGATACGTACTAAACTCAGAACCCAGAGAGTGCTGTCAGCCAGGATTGCTGGTGCAGCCCTCAGGGAGAGCTGGCCAAGGAGCTGTTCCTCCCAAAGTGCTGGAGGGAAGTCCAGCAGCTCTTTGGGATCTTCTGTTGTGTGACTTCTTTCAAAAGAAGGTGTAAAGTCACCACTTGAATCCCCTGTCAAAATCACCTCTGGAGATGGGTGATGTGCACCATCAAAATCTCCTCTGGAATGACCAGCAGCTGTAGAAGATGGGATTCTTCACTCTCCAAGAAACCAAAATCTGCCTTGCTTTCAGGACAGGTTTTCATGCTGCTGCCAGCACAGCAGCTTAAGGAAAACATCATGACTGGTGTCTCACGTTGCTTGTTCCCCTTCATCCTCGGTATTCAGGCTGACTGCTGCTCTGACTGGCCTCAGGTTACACAGGTCTTTGCAGTGAACCTACTTGCAACATTCCTGAAAAAATCATCATCCCCAAAACCCTTTAAGACTCTAGAGGAAGGTTTTATTAAAGTAAAAAACATCTTCTGAGAACACAGAAAAATCAAGGAATTTGTCAATGGTCACAGCTATGACAGACTGAATTTGCATTTATAATTTTATCCTGGTTTTTACCTATCCTTTTTACCTTTTATCCTTGTATTTTACCTATTTCAGAGGAAGATGATTTCCTCAAATATCTACAGGTAATGCAGCATACAGATTTGGCTGCCATTACCTGTATCAAAGACCACTTTGTTAATCTCCAGCCCAACATTTGTGAACAAAATTCACTTAGAGAACTTTTATTTACATGTTCTTTACATGAACTTTTGCTTTTGTTCATCCACTTGTGTCATCTTCTAATGCACTGTTTTAAAAGTGAATTCTTTCATTGCAGCATGTTTTTGAAAAAGCTCCTGCTGCACCAGAATCACAAAAATTTTACAGAAGGTCACAATCAATATGAATGTTGATTGCCTGTAAATAAGATGGAATGACAGATCTGTTGCTCTCTGGCATTCCTGCCTGAAAAGGAGCATAGGAAACACAAGCCATGGTAATTACATAGGAGGGAAAGAAAGGATTCTGCCCAATATTACAAGTACCCAAAGAGCAGAAGGGTAAACCAGGTCAGGGTTGACATCATGTAACATCCTCAACCAATGCTAACAGACACTGTGTTGCCTACCTTAAAAATATGACCCTTCCAAAAAGGGTTCTGTACCACTCCTGCAGCTCAAAACTTCAGTTTAGAAAATTCTAGTCTAAATTCCAGCTAAAGAGCCTATTTTTGGTACTGGCTGCAGCAAACCTCCATGCCTCATTTAAACAATTATGCCATTAAGTGTTTGGATTAAGCACTTTTGCAGGGCATCTGCACAATTAAACACCAGTGGCTTCAGGGTGGGAAACCTCTTGCTGCAGTGAGTGCAGCAGCCCATTCATTGACATGCAAGCCAGCCATGCTCTCACTCCCTGCATCGTGCAGAAAAAAGAAAAACTATTTTAATACAATCCCAAATGCACATGACAGCACAAATAAAGTGCTTTCAGCTTTACAGTATCCATTGCAATTAATTATCCGAAAGTCCTTGGCATAAACTGTGAAAAGCCCTTTCTTTTTTGAATAAATGGACTCCATCAAAATTCTACAGGCTCCTGAACTGACTGCAAATGAACGCAAATATTCACTGGCATTTTGGTACAAACAAAGGCCTTTTCTCTATGAAATTGTCTGACACAGGATTTTACTGCCCTGGGTTTCTAATATAACAGAGCATAATGCTACTGCTAGCAGATAAAGCTAAGAATGTGTGGTTTATGATATTTCAAGAGATAAGGCCAATAACAGGAGAAAATGTTAATGTTTTATGTAATTTTTTGCCTTCATGAAGTCAGTAGAGCTATTCTGCCATCATTCAGTTTATTTAGTGTCAAGTAGACTGCTCATCATACTATCATAAATCAAGCAACAAATGAGAAACCTCCCAGAACCTCTGATAATACAAAAAGAGAAAGAACATCCAAGTGGACTACAGGCTAGACATTGGTAAGTGGAAGGGACAAACTAAATTACTGTGTAAAACTCACCTAAGCATGAAAGTTCTATTTAGTCAGAAGGCTACTGAGTTGACAAAAGCTTGAAACTTAGTAATGAATTCCTTCTCCCTTCAGGACTGGAACAGCAGAAAAGAAAATCAGCATTTTACCATTTCAATTCTGTGTTAAATCCTGTCTTTTTGACACCCCATTTGTCAAGGCTAATATTTGCCTTTCATTGTCCCTAAATAAATTCTGCTTATTATAGTTCCTAAAGTTACCTTTTATAGTAGAGTCAGCATTTGCTCTGCTATGAACTCTGCATTGTAGGTATTTTAAACTCTCTCCTTCCTCTGGGTGAAATTATTTCTATAACAATGGCTATTTTAGGTGTCTATTTTGGGATGGACCTATATTAAAGCTACTGCAAAAAGGTTGCCATTAAAATACAAATGCAGAAGAACTACACTCCTCAGATTGCCTCATCCTTGTTCCACAGCACTTACATTTATATTGATTTTATAATGAATGCACACGAGATGAGAGAAGTGCTGAGTTTTTCTTGCTCTGCCGTGTCCATTGCTGCTTTTCTTGTCTAAGCGAGGTGCACTATCTCACTGAACTATTAAAAAAGAAAGACTAACAATAGGGGAATAAGTTTCTCTTACAGCATAACCATTAGAGAGCTTCTCTCCTAAGGCACTAGGTGTAACTAGCTTAGTGTGTTAAAAAGAAAAGTGACACCTGTGATTTAGTATTTTCTAGAACACACAGCTTGAAAGGAAAGGCAGTTTGGAACACCAGTGAAACATTGACTGAAGCACCACCAGCAAGGATGCTCCTCTCCCCTCACCCTCAGCATGCAGAGTTTCCAGGAGTTGTGTAGTCTAAGATCCTCCAAGTGATGATGGTAAAGGGTTAGGCTGAAATAAGGTACTAAAACACTGCCAGTCAGGGGGTTGAGAAGTTTTCCTAGGATATTAGTCCCATTTTCTTAACTGTGAGACCTCTTGAAGATGTCATTTAGAGATAATATCTAAACCATTAGCTGGCCCTAGGAAGATGGAGATGGTAATTCAGTGTCAGTACAGCTGAGAATGCCAAAGGACAGCAATGCTGAATTCACATTTCCTCTCTGACCTTAACCAGATAAATCCTGTCAATAAGATACTTTCCCAAAGGCAATGCGCAAGGCAAATTATCATAATTGCCTTGCTTCTCAACAATTAGTTCACCTAATGTGTTTAACATTACTAGAAATACCATTTGCCACAAAACAATTAATACCAGGTGACAGACAGAATGTCAAAGCTTATTCCCATGTACCCTGCTTCAGAGACAATTTCCCATTTGCTTAGCAGGCACACTGTGGGCTGACAA
The DNA here is from genome assembly GCA_013400435.1 of Pycnonotus jocosus. Taxonomy (NCBI): domain Eukaryota; kingdom Metazoa; phylum Chordata; class Aves; order Passeriformes; family Pycnonotidae; genus Pycnonotus; species Pycnonotus jocosus. Next base: position 12,131 of record VWYP01035009.1, read on the forward strand.
GGGACAGCACATTCACATTGAAATGTGTGAAATATGCAGGTAAAACCCCCTCAAATATTACACTTGAGCTCTTGAAATGTTCATTTGTACAGTACATCAAATGAGAAGAAACTCTGGCAGCTGTGCACCCTATGCAAAAAAAAAAAAAA
>VWYP01035009.1:12311-36412 GCA_013400435.1 Pycnonotus jocosus
AAAGAAACTGGGGGGGCTGAGCCACCTAAGAAAAAAAAAAAAAAAAAAAAAAAAAATTACCTGAAAATATGCTGTTATTTACAAGTAAAACAAAAAAATTCCCACCTTTTGTGCTTAACATACGAACAGTTATGAATTTTCCATGAAGAGTAGGTCTGTGCTGAAAGACTGCAGAGGTGAAAGACTTCATGAGTTAACAATATTTATTTACTTAATCCAGGTCCCAAAACTGTTTACAGACACTGCTAAAGAAAATGATGATCAAGAAAGCCAGGCCACAACATTGTGTATGCCAAGGGCATATGCCTAGGGCTTTTTATAACTAGAAATCTGCTCAATATTAAACCAAGAAAGAAGTTTGAGCCTATCCATGGATACAGAAGGTTTTTTTGTAAGGATGTGACTGTAGCTTTTTTTTCTGCCACCAATTCAGCAGTATTCTAAAACTTTGTGGGGAGGAAGAAATAGAAGTAGTGCAGCTGCATGAAGTCTGCATTGACAAATGAAAAAGTTTTGTACTTCTGTTGCCCTTTCAAGTACTTCACTGTTATCAGCTACAGATTAAACTTCTTTACAAACACACCTGTGGCTGAGTTTTGAATTAAGTACCTTGGGTATAGATAGCAGCGGAGTTGGGTCAAAATGTACTTGGTGCCCTATTATTTGATCTCTCTCTACCTGGGTTTTTAATACCTTCAGCACACTAGATCGCAAAGACAAGGCTAATTGGACTTCACAGAAAGCAGAGAAAGCATTACAATCTCCTGAAAATAACTCTCAAAGGCTTTTAGCTTCAAAGAGGCTTTCCTTCTTATCAAGAGAAGCAGTCTCTCCTGCCAACTTTCTCATGAGAGCAGGCCAGTTTCAGTGTGTCACAGAAGCACAGCAAGCAAAGGCTGCCCCCTTACACCAGTGATCTCACACCTTGGGTTGGTTACTGGCCACAGCCCCAAATTGGGAAACAGCAAACCTTGTCAAGAGTGCTGAAATGCTGTGTAATGACCTTGGGACAGGATCCACAACTCAGAGTGAGATGGACCCACCAGACCCGCTGAAAAGCCTGGAAAATCCATGACAACAATTGCTGCAGTGATTTTAAATTTAGTTAGGTACCACCCCTCTGTTGTAAGCAGTAACAGGCAGGCCCAGTGGTACATAATGCTGTGATTGCCTGCTCAAAAATTGATTGTTCTCTAGTTAATCTTCCATCATTTTCTGGATGAATGTGGTCCCTCAGCACTATTGTGACAAGAAAGAAGCTTACATTTAAACTTATACTTTCAGTTCCATTTTAGAGACGTTCTCAGGAAGTCTTTTTTCAATTGCTGTTACACAGAGAAGGAAAGAGAATAGACCATTACAAGCTTCCCCAGGTTCCAAACTAAGTAGATTTCACAACCAAAATGCTATTCAAGCAAATTATATCCTTTTTTCAACTTACTTGAAAACAGCTTCCAAGATAGCTTATTTCATAGATAAAAATTGTTGCAGTAAAACTGATTAAAATGTACTACATTATTTATAGTTCAAAGTTATCTCTGCTCCAGGCAAGGTATTTATACCTTTCATCAGGATTAACTATTTTTACTAAGTATTTTTTAAATGTATGTCACTCAATTTTAATTCAATCCATTACACCTGTAAGTCTATTTTGGAGAGATTTCTGAGGATTTATTTCACAATAGATGAGCTTAATGTGTATTTCAGTGGGAGACAGGATGGGTGCGAGGAGAGATATGGAGAGATGATCCATGTATTAGTCTCCTAACAGAAGAACTTAGTATTAAAAGAGAGAGACATGAAATGTACACACTGGCTGGTATTTAAAGCTTGTTTCAATCCATCTTCTCTTTCATACCTGAAAAATATGCTGAAGCCACTGATAACATTTCCTTTGGGAGCACACAATATTATTAGTGGCTATTAACACTCACTGACTGGTGTGTTTGTCAGCTGATAATTTCACAGTGGTGCAGGTACATCAAGAAGGCAATTTCTGTGTTGGTTTCCTACATTTGAACAAAAGGCTCCTCCTATCTGTTGCACACAGACCATCAGGCACTTCTCTATTTACATTCTCTTAGCTGCCAAAAGGAGCTCCTATATCAGAACTAGAAGTCTTGAAGAACTTCAGGCAAATTCTACATTTTGATTACACGCTGATGAAACCTGTTGCAGAAATCCTCCGTTTTTCAGGTCATTCCTAGAAGGTGTGAAATCCTGCTCTTATAACCAATATATCATTCTTGCCCTTTTCCTCATATCAAAAGGTACAGCTGCATTACATTTCCCTGTGCTGCAACATCTGCGTGTTGACTCCATTTTAAAATGTTTAGGTATTTGTTCAGCAACTTCCTACACACTGAAGGATTTTTTCCCCCCTAAAGCAAAAAAAAAAAAAAAAATAAAAAGCCCCAAACTAATCTTCTCTCTCTCGAGCACAAATGGAAGTGTCTGATAGTAAAAAAATAGCCAGCCTGATACTTTTCAGCTACATTTCTAAAAATGCCAACAGAAGAAATGCCTTTCACTCCAAGCCTTCTGAAGTAAATTGATTCGGTTTGGTGAGCACTACCCAGCTGCCTCGGTGTCATCTGGAATAAGTAGATACATCCTTTGCTTTTTTAAGATCCATGCTCACAAATTACTGTGCATCATACCTGCCTCAACATTTCCCTGAGCAGCTTAATGAGGTCCTTGTTGACTTCAATCTTACTAGGTGTAAACCTGAAGCTGCTGTTGCAAGCTCCTGGCATTTGTTCAATGTTTACTTGGCACATTGTACACTTAATATTTCAGCTGAGAAATGGCTGCTGCTGTGTTTTGCACAACATTCTCAGACAGCTTAAAAGGACAGCAGGGATAAACACAGTCCTTGTGCTTACTCTGTTGTTTTTGGGGAGATGTTTTCCATCTCCCTGCCATACATTTCTGCTTTATGCAGCAGCATTTGTTTACATTTGCATGACACATCAAACACGCTAAAAGCTCTTTGTCATGTGTTATCAATGTTTCCCAGATCATGCCCTGCTTCCACACTGACAACTTCGACAAAGAAATTCTTGTTGGAAAGTGAATTACCAAACTCACAAAATTCCTTCGAATTTTTGCAGATTGATTGCATTCTGCTTTTTGCTTAAGGGACAACATGCACATTAAAAAAATGAAAACCTTTTTCTCTCAAGAAACAGCTCAAGCTATTTAGCAAGTATTAAGTAAAAAAACTCCAGTGTCTATTAATTATTTTTTAATCCTTCCACTCAGAAAACAATCCATCATGCCTTGCTTCTAGGGGGAAGGGTTTAGATAAGATTCAATACTGGGATGAGGTTTAAGTAAAAAAAAAAAAAAAAGACACTTATTGGCAATGGACAGATAAAGCATACTACCTCTACCAAAACCATTGCTGTGAAAGACTTTTTTGGGGGGCATAAGAGTTCCATTTGTGCCATTCTTTCGGGGACAGTACCTCAGTAACTGACAGCAGTTACTCACCCCATTATTCAGCTTTCAGACAGACTCACACACTGGATTCACTGCACCATAATATTACAGACTGTACTCCCCATGGCACATGGAACACATCCACCACACTAAGCAGAATGGAGCAGTGAAGGTACCATGAACTATCATCAAAATGAAATTGCTGTTATTTTCTAGCAAGCTGATTGAATTTCACCTAACATGGATATTTTATTTTTCAAGAATAATTACAGGTTCCTGTGAAAAGCAATAACTTATCCCCAAAACTCTGCTAGAAACTGTTTAATTAGACGCTGAATAGTCCATCGAAATTCACTTCATAGGTGACACCAATTGCAATTTTTTTACTGTATATTTCTGATCTTTATCTTAATATCTGTCTATTTCCACACAACTCTTGGGCAATAGAGTTACTTCTTGGTCTCTCTCAGTCTTTTCAAGTTGGGGACATTACCTTTAAAACCATTATTTGCTTACAAATTTCAGGATAGAAAAAAGCAAACAACTGATTTTAGATTGGCCTCAGCTTGATAAATTACTTGATAATGTTTAACAGTGTTTCCTACAGGATTTTGGAGTTGTATATCCTTCCTTTGAAAATCACCTCTAGTTCAAATATTCTACAAGGAACTTCCTGAAGCAATTCCACAGATTCTTTTTTAATTGGTCAAACACAACAAGGAATTTATTTTTTTGTTTTAGTAATGCAAAGCTATAAGTCTTTTTTAAAAACCATGTCAAATTCTCCAGTCCCAAACTTGAATTTCTTATTCCAATGAGAAAGTCAACTTTATCTCTAAGGAATGTTGTCAATGTATTCTCAAGGTTAAAACTCAGAACAGTCACTAAATGCAAGCAGCAAGAGCTGTACTTTGTCAGTAACCTTTTCACTGATAGCAAAAATAAGAGAAGTGACACCATAGTACTTCTTGCATTAATAAAAATGTTAATAAAATACAGTTGGGATTAACATTTGAGAAGCTAAGGCTTGTGGACCAAAATGCCTGCTGAAAGTTATGCCTGACCAATTGCTTCTTCACGAAAGTTTTTAAAATAATGAGAACCAAATCTGACATTTAAAGAAAAGAACATTTGTCTACTTAATTATGTTAAGCCTGAAAGCATTTCAGTTCTCTACTTTTCCTTTCATTATGGTATTATATAAGCAGCATTAGAACAAGAAAATACTATGTGTTATACTTCAGTAATTCCACTTTCTAGAAAAACCCCTTCACACCAGGTTAGAAGCCAAATAATGCATTTCCACTGCTTTGACTTGCTGATAAATATATAGAAGGGGGCTGTTTGCTTGTTTTTTTTGGTTTTGGCTTTTTTTAATTTGTCCTTTGACTTTATGCCTCAGGATAATTACAGAGTGATGGTAGCTGTTGCTACTATAGATTTCATAGCACCTCACTAGAACACTTCCTTAGGGCTGCCTCATTAATTACACCACTCATGTCAGAAAGAAACCAGAGACATTGTCATCAGAAGGCTGAGACCCTGATTGCTTTTTTTCTTACCTTGGGAGAAAAAATCTCACTGGAATTGTTTCTGCAATATTCCTTATCTTTTACAGTGATGGAACAGTTTCACTCTGCTGAGTTTATTTTTACACGAAAATCACTAATACCAAAAAGCTACATGCAGCAAGAGACAGGTATTCTTTTTCATAAACATTTTGGGAAGCAAATCCTTTGTGAGAGTTCTAGAACAGGCATAAAATTATAATATCTATATATGCTGATATATAATATGAGGGAGATGGAAGGCAGTGTGGTAAACATCAAATGCAGGATTTTAATACAAAAAAAATATTAACCCGGTTTTGGATAAAATAGGAAAACTGGCATCACTTTTCCTCTACAGTTTGGTAATTGCTGTTACAAATACATTTACACTGGAAGTCAGAGGAGTGGAACCCAAGTTAAACTTATTCTTGTTTCCTATAAAAAGTACATACCTTTCTCAATCAAGAAATATTTTCCAAATTAGAGTATTATGAAGAAGAAACTGGAACAAAACCAGACTGTCATGCTACTTGGTAAGGTGGCACAAGGAGGGGGAAAAAAACCCCCACAATTTTTCAGGCATAAATATTTTTTCTTAAGTGAAAATCACCTAGATTTAACCATCAGAATGCTCTAAACAAATTTCTTAACTGAAATCACCATCTGGATTAACAAAATCTCTTGTAGGCTGAAATATAAGAACTTTCAAAGCAAGGATTTTGCATTTTGCAGAGTCATTTCCCTGCAGGACAAACTGGCTGTTTGATTCCACCATCTGGCTGAATCATATTCCACCTCATGAAGTTGTCACACAGCTAATAAAATAGATGGTGTAAATACTAGAAAAGCAGTATTTTCTGTGCCATTATCACAATGATAATTTCCCCAATGGTGTTTTCCACAAGCACAAGGAATAACTCTGATGTTTAACAGCTCCTTGTTAGGTAAAGCTGCACCCTGGTCTGGAATGTCTTGTCAACAATTGCTCATGAATTACTTACTGCACCCAAAAACTGAAGGTCCTTCAGCCTCATGGAACCCAACAAACCCAGATGAATAAATTTTCAAAGGTTGCTGTATTTTGGGAAAGAAACACCAATATGACAGCAAGAACTTAAATTACCTTTTGGTCAAAAAATGAGTTGTCCTCCCAAACTACACTTTCTCATTAAATAAATAAAAGCAAGAAACTCCAGACTTTCACTGTAAAACACCAGTGACAAACAGCCACTATTTTTCAGTAAGCAAAACCAGGTTGACTACAAAAATAGAACTCAGTGATTTAATGGAGAAAAAAAACTTTTCTAAAGTAAGTAATTGCAAAATATCTGAGGAACTCAAGCTTATCTGTTAATTATTCATGTTTCTGTTTTCATTTCCAGCTACTCTGGAGCTGCTGATGCTGGCACTCTCTACTAGGTTTAAGCATCCTTTCAGCTCAACTCTGCCAAATTAAACTGTCACTTTCTATTAAAAAATCTATAGCGGGAGGTTTTTAATCTTCTGATTTATACTTTGTAATAGGAAGTCAAAGTTTAAATTAGGACGATATCAGCTTATGAAATAAAGCCTGAGCAGTGCAGTGACAACCCCAGTGAAGAAAAACCTCCTGCTTGCATTAAAGTGCACAGCAGAGCAGTTTTAGTTTCTATCTTTTGGAAGGTTTTATTTTACACGGCTCAAGTCAGTCTCACACTCTTGTTTAAAATAGCAGTGCCTGTAGATTCAGTCAGAACACACCTGAGAGAAGATGTCACCTGCCATTAAGTGTCTGAACTGTCCCTGGCTTTCTTGACCTGCTACACCTCTCCACCTTTTGGGTGTATTAAGCAGGCAAGGCACAACTCAGTTGAATTCACATTTCCTTATATCAGCTGCTCCACCTGGAATTTTCTTAAGGAAATTATGGGCTGCTTTAAGCACAATTCACCGTGCTTAAAATTAAATCAAATCAACTTTAGTAGTTCAACATAAATGTTATTCTCTCATCTTTTTTTTTTATTTNATGCTTGAAATTAAATCAAACCAACTTTAGTAGTTCAACAGCTCTATACATGTTATTCTCTCATCTTTTTTTTTTTTATTTTTACACAATTCTTAGAACTACAATATAGTATTAGTTCTATTTCTTTCCCTTAACACTACCTCTTCAGATTTGTTTCCTCTTAAGCATTTGCACTCCATCTTCTCCAATGGTATCACTCCTGTATCTTCTATCACTTCACAGCTGAAGAAAACCTTAGTCACAAAATGTGTTACAGACAGCGAGAAAGTGACCTCAGTGTGGGAGAAACAGAATTTATTAGGGTTACTATCACACAGTTGCTCATAAAATGATTATTTACTGCAATTACTAGCACTCTCTCCAGCATGCCGTGTCTCATGAACTTTGAGATAATTTTTAAAATTTAAATCACCCACAAGCATAATTTTGTTATGACATCTTTACCTTGTCATATGAAATTTTACTCCCATTCCCCTTTTTTTCCCAGGGATCTCTAGCCCACTCCTACTATTAATAAACATGACCCTCTTGTCTGGCTCAGCATGTTCTGCTGTGCTGGATTTCACTGGAGCCAATCTGAAGACTCAAACATCCCCTTTAAGAGACAAGGCAACCACAGCATAAAGCAACTGCTGCTTCCTGTACTTGATTTATATTTACTGATCTTCTGTGCTGCCCCACAGCTTTTTTTGGTATCCATTCTTTGGACTAAAAGCCTGATCCTCCAAAGTGTGACACTGCTACCTTACTCAGAAGAGAGCCCAGTTGCATTTCAAATCTCCATAACTCAGATTTCATGGGGATTTATATCAAAATTCCATTGCAAGTAGATACAAAGATGAAGTACAGCATGTGAAATATCCCTTTTGTTTCAAGTCCAGGAAAGTCCAGTCCTGCTGCTTCACTTGAGGCCCTCCAGCTACCACATCACTGAGTTCATAATTTCTCCAACCCTTCTGCCCTCTCTGCCTTCTACCCAATTCTTGCACTTCCAGACTGAAGAGATTGCCAAGCAGCTGTTTCCTCACATGGAAGCCGTGCCGCAGTTCTGATTCAGATCTCCACAACATCTTATACCTGCTTTTATCAATTTTTGACGATCTTCTCCCTCCCACCACATATAAAATAGGAATAACCTACTTTCTGGGATGACCACAGCTGCCACTCAGTGGTTTGGAAAGCAGAAAAGCCTAGAACTGACCATAAGGAGGCAGGAGGGAAAAGCTGGTTCTCATCACCACTGCCACAAATAGTGTGTGACTCTGGCATCACAGACCCTCCTCTCTCCCTCCCTACTTATGCCTCATTCACTTTGCTTACATGAGGATGTGAAATACCCAATTATGTAACAGAAATCAGAGTGACTGAGAACATCAGGAATTAAACGCTGTGGTAACGGCTTCCCACAATGTTTTCCGCATTGGAGCTGCACAAATGGGGCAGAAAGTCACCGTATGAACTACACATTATTGACTGTAATTATTCAACAATTAGAGGAAGGTTTTCTGCACAAGGCTTGAAGAATGCCTTTCTCCTATACAGCCATTTCTCAGGAAGGAAGCAGTCTGAGACACAGCTTTTTACACAGCATGCCCCATTGGCTAAATTCAACAATTCTCTGCTCACATGTGAGCAAGTCAGATTTTAACCACCCCTCGCACTTTGTGTAAAGAGTCTATAAACTCAACAACAACAGTCACTGAAACTGTTTGGAATTTTTTGCTATTATAAGCAGCAGAGAAAAAACAATCAGTGCTGTAATTTAGACAACTCCTAAGCCTAAACTCCACCAATCAAGGGGATAGAATCTCTAAGTGAATACACAAAAGCTGTCGGGAATTATTTCCGCTCAATAAAACAGTTTAAATCATCCCATCCCTCTAAAGGAAAGTGAAGACTCGCTTCNGGGAATTATTTCCACTCAATAAAACAGTTTAAATCATCCCATCCCTCTAAAGGAAAGTGAAGACTCGCTTCCTTGTAAACCAAAGCTTTCCTGAGAAAAGCATGGCCACTCCAGGCAAGAAATAAGTTTTGTAATTGCCTTCCTGGTGTCCTCAGAAAAGTTACTCTGTCACTTCTAATCCTTACCAGGAAGTAAGCATTCAGAGGGTCAGTACACACACCCTTTTTTTAAAGGGGACAGTGTTTGTGCATTAAATCACTCGCATCAGTGATTTAATGCACAAACATTTAAAATGCAGATGTTTCTTTAAGGTTGCATCTTGATTGGAAAGCTGGAAGCCAGAGGAGTACCCCTGGATTAGGTATTCCTACCCTGATGCAGTTTGTCCTGATACTTGATTAATTGTCACCATGAAAATAATTTTCTTCACGCTCTGCTAACTATTCTAAAGGAGCCTTTGTCTGATAACAATCTCAAATGCCAATTGCTGTGACAGACTCCTCTCCTTTGAATTGCTGGGATCTCTGATGAAGACATATCACATTTATCTTTGCTGAAATCTAAGGTGATAGCCCCTGAAGCTCTCCAGCATGCTTCTGCCCCCATAAGGTACATGTGATATTCTATATTTTCTAGGAAAAGAGAAAATAAATGTCTTAATTTAATAATTAAACTGAAAAGTATAAACCCCATTTTTAAAAATACAGGACAACTAGGATCTACACACATAATGATATACCTTAGGGGAAAAAAATTAATTGTAATGCTGCTATGTGGGAATAAGGTTGCAGTTATTTACATACACCCTTTAGTAAAGGCTTTTTACCCTATATTGGTCCACAAGGCACTGCCCAGTAACCTGTGTTTGTTTCTGAGGATTACAAGGCTAAATGTGAACTGCAGGAAAAAATGGGAGCTCCAGCAAACCTCTAAGTTCTGCCACCTCTGCCATCTGTCTTTTTCATTCTGAAATTTAAAAAGTTGACAATGCTTTCTGTGAAAGCACAACAAAATTGCTGCCCACTTCTCTCACCAAGCAATTCCAATAACTCCATAGAGTAACAGAAATAGGAACTTTACATATCATGGAAAAATCAACCATAATATCAAGTACATTTAATTGGATGATGAGCTTTTCTAATTCAGTGTCTGCCTCATACACCTTCTCCAATTCACAGATTTAATACCTGTACTCTTTAAAGGAACTCTAGAAGAATTCTGCCTCCGGAAGAAGACTAGATAATTTTAATTTTTTGTCTTCAAAATATATTATAATTCAGTGCAGATCCATATAAGTTTCCTGAAAAATCTTAAAGCCTTTCCTAGTTTGGCCACCACCTTGAAGGCTCTTGTAATCACTGTGATCAAATTCAGCAGCATTAGCATTAAGTGAATCAGATTGTAGGCTTGTACCTGTGAAAGATCTGCCTTACATTTCTCAATAGAGAAATCAATTCAGTCCATTAAATAAAAGCCAGCTGCTTGTATTCTCACTGATTTATTATGGGATTATTCAGGACATGTTATTTCTCTCCTCATCTGAAGTTTTGAACAGTGGATAAGTTACTCCAGAAGTTCACAAGAGGTAAAACTACAAAGCAGCTGAGGTGTTTGGGTCAATAATGAGAATAAGAAGCAAAAGCAACCCAAAATTTTCAAAGATACAGTATGCAGTATTTTCTTCCTAACACAGCTGAGAAATTTGGCTTCTCAACCCCTAATAAAAATATAGTATAGGGAAAGAGGGAAGGAATTATTTCATTTCCTTGAAACAAACATTACCATTTCTACCTTTTAGATCAGTATGTGCAGCTTTGGTGCCTTCCTTTGAAGTTACAGATTGATTTTTTTCTTATTATTAAAATTGTCCCACATAGCACAGGTGCCCTCTGTCTTTCTAGTTTAATAGTTGGGGATTTTTGCCAATAACAATGATGAAATTCTCTCTTTAGTAGATCATCTCAAAAAAATACCAGTGTACAATTAATGTGGGTGAAGTGACACGTCTTATGTTTATCCCTAACTAACAGAAACAGATTTAACTTCATTGCTCAATTAAAAGTTCAGAAAGTATACCAAATCTTTTATTTAAGTTTCTCTTGGTCCTGTATAAGGCAAATTACACCCAAACCTGCAGCTGAGGCCATGCATATGACAGAAGTTCAATTATGCAAGTGAGGGATCTCAACAACAATCTTCTTAAACACTAGATCTACTACCTGAATACTAGGGGGAAAAAAAGATTTTTTCATGTTCCATTTTACTGAAACATAACAAAAAAAGATAATAAATTCTCATACAAAGTCAGATGTTCCATTAATATTTGCTAAAAATAAAAGAGAAAAAACTCTTCTTTTTAAGTTTTAAGCCTCCAATGTCATAATTTCTTACCATCAGTTGACAGCATTGTGTAACACTTCCCATTCCCTGATTTAGTTGGAAGTGGAGGGACATGTGCAACATTGTACAATTGTATAGGACAATGTACTGTGAGCCAGAATTTATCAGAAATATATGAAGACTGGTTTTAATGCACAGCTGGAGTAGTAATGCACATAACCAAGCAGAGAGACTAAGTTAGCATGAACACCTTAGTAAACAAGAATTATCTTACTCTTCCTTCTTTTTAAAATTTAAAAATATTTGTATTGTCTGAATATTTGTATACACTTATATATTGTCCAAAGGTTGCTGCATTTGATCACAATACCATTTACTTCCAAGCAATCAGTTTAGAGCAAGTTAAGATGAACACTTTAAGATGCAGCTTACAAACAAACCCCATCATGCCTCCTTTCACCATTTTGAGTATTTAGCTATCCATACATTCCAATAGCCATACACATGCCCTCTAATCAGACAAAGTTCTGGCTCAGTGCATCAAATCCACTTTTCTCTTTGGGGACTCAGCTGCCTGGCTAAATCTTGGGCTAAAAGCAGGGAGACACTGAGGCAGGTATCAGAATGCCTTCCATTTCTGTGAAGGCACAGAGCCCCTCGGGCAGCGTGGGTATTTCTGCCTGTTCTTTGCCAGGCAAAATAGTACCTGGCAGATCTTTTGAGTGCAAGGGTATCCCGGCTGCCTCCTGTGCTAAGGAAATCACTACACCTGCACTGGCACGATGCTGTGCCTGCTTTCCATGCCCTGCTTGGGTCAGGAACAGCTCTGCCGCCTCCAAGGCGCTGCTTTACGGTGCCATTTGTATTCTCTTCATCTCCCTCGACAGGTTTTCAGTCAGCTCGTTCACTGCCGCGATCACAACGACAGCCTATTCACCGGTGACTCACAGACCTACAGCCAGCCCTGACACGTTTCCCCGTATCCCATTCAGAGCATCAACAGCTTTTCCTGACATCTCCCCAGGGATGTGTCTGTCAGCTGAGATTTCAAAGGGGTCTACATGCCCTCAGAATTGCAATAGGATGTCAGCTCCTCACTGCAGGAACATTAAAAATGGGCAACTCACAACAGTTCTGATGTGCCTTTCCCTGAAAATTAGCGTGCACTAACCCACTAATGGTAAGTCACACAATCAAACCAGGCACTGGAGTCGGAAAACCATCCTTCTGTGAGTACATGCCAGCTCTAAACTACCACAGAGCTGGCTCTGAAAGAGTATTATTAGAGTATGTGCTATGATATTGACCAAATTAGTTACTTTTCCCTGTTGAAGGCAGGGGCTGTATTTCAATTTAAAGAGGAGAAGAAAAATTATAGGAGAAAAATTGATTTTTACTATCTTATATTTGCTTGCCTGTGGGAATATTGTCTTTAAATTTGAAAACCTGCATCTTCACATAGAGGTCGTAATGTCCCATTTCATGACCCAACCTTGGCAGTAAGCCTCACTGATGATTTACCGCTTCTGGCTGCTACAATGTAACACACTACATAAGATTACTACCTGGCTTATTGAAAAACAGATGAGTTTGTAGGCTGGGAATCTCCATTTATAGGAATATATCAAGGAACTCTTGCTATAATTTGTCTAACTGCAATTCTATATCCACAGACTTTAATCACAGAACCTTAAAATTGTGTTGGGAGGGGCCTTAAAGACCATCCAGTTCCAGCACTCCTGTCATAATCCTTGTTTTTTAATCCTAAATATCTTTTCAGCAATAACCTAAGTGCTTTGTTGGTGCTGTTGATGGAAATACACAAATAAGTAATTAAGTGCCACCACATGTTCAGCTATAGCACAGCCTTGTGCAGAGACACAGCAGAAATTTTGCTAACAATTACAGCTTCAGGTTTATGATTTAAACCACCATGAGGCAGATATTAATATCTACTGTGGATGTTCTTCCAACTCAAGTGTAAAGGTGATATCAATCAAGATATAACTTTTCACGGGATTAAGCCTTTGCATAAATATTAATCCTTTTACTCTGTCTAGAGCTGTGAAGAACTTCATAATGTAGGCCACTTCCTATTTTACATTTTAGGAGCGTGAACTGCTTATAGTGCATTTTTGTAATGAAATGCGCACTGCTAATGCGATTTTTTTTCCTTTTGCACAACACTTAAAAAACATTAGCTTCAATTTTTGAGCTAATTATTAAAATCCACTTTCAGTGAGAGAAAATGCTCAAAAGCACCATCTGTTTTCATAGAAATAACTGTGTGTTTTAAATAGGAGCTATTATTTTTTTGTTGTTGTTGAAAACTGAATGGTTGTGCTGCACAATAATTTATATTATGTGGTATGCATAAATTATTTTTTTACCATTTCATTAGACCTCTATGCAGTTTTCTGAGGCAAATGCCATTCATAAGCAATGAATGTTTGAATCAAGTAATTGCTCAGAAAACCTCCAGTATTATCATGAACTATATAAGAAAAGTCATCTTTTTAGCACTGGCATGTCAGCAAAATGGCTCATCACCCATTAACTGCCTCATCCCATTGTGTTTCACAGCCATGCTCAATCTGTACAAACTGAATAAAGGCAATCTCAATACGGCAGCCTTGACTACAAAAAGAACCCCACATCTCTTCAGTTTCTGCAGCTCTCAACGTTGAATTTCCTGTGCAGCACCCACCATGTGGTTTGCAATTTGCAAAAGGTGCACTAGTCCAAAAATAAGCACAACTTCAGAATACCTTTGATTGCTTTCAGAAAAACAACTGCCAATTAGCTGATTACAAAAAGCATTAATCTTAAAAACAATGTCTCTCACTGTGCTGAAACCTATAAATATCTAAAATTTGCTTGCATGCCAACTTCACCATCCATACAGCTTGTGACACATAATAACCAGTTCCTGTTTCAGAGTAACTGAAGAAATGGCAATCTTAATTTCAGATAAATACACCGATTGTCATGGGGCTGTACATCTGTTGGGAGACAAAGTTTTTCTGCTGCAGAGAACAGTAAATACCACCTGTGTTTCCAACTACACTTGTTTGCTCAGGGAAGGTGGGATTTTTCTCTCCCTTCAAGCCTATTCCTTTAGGAGAAACAAAACAAAAGAAGTTATGACGAAAACACTGAGCCTACCAAGCAGGATTACACTGAATTTAAGGACTAATACAAAAAAAGAAAAAAATTCCTTCATCTCATGCACAAATAGTTGTGGTGGGTTGCCCCTGTCCAGATGTGATGACCCAGGCAGCTGCTCTCGCTCTCTCTCCACAACAGAACAGGGTGATAGAATAAGATGAATAAACTCACAGGTCAAGATAAAGATGGGGTGATTATTTTCCACTTATTAGCACAGGCAAAACAGATCCAAGGATAAATCAGTTCAACGTAACACCAATTAAAAATAAAGATGTATGATGAGAAAAAAAAAAAGAAAAAAGCTAAAATAACTTCCCCCACCACCATCCCTTCTTTCCAGGCCAAACATCAATCCTTCATTCCATATTCTTTTACCTCCTCCTCCCACAACCAAGTGGCACAGAGCCCATGAGGAATGGGGGGTTGTGACTGGTCAGTAAAGTGTCTTTTCTGTTTGTCCTTCCTCATGTTTTTCCTCTGCTTCAGCATGGGCTGCAGCCCTTCTGGATAAACCAGGAATGGGCCCCCCCAAAAGCTAACCTGATATTCCATGTCTGACAGACAGGATTTCACATGTATCTAAGGCATGGACTTGTCTCAACCCATTTCATTCACTTTACCTCATCCTGGAAAGGGTACACGAGCTTATTAAGTTCAAGTTTAGTTCAAGTCTGCAAGACCTAGACAACGTTGGATGGGAAGCAGAAATAATGTAGTAATTATTTTGGCACATCTTCCTGAAAGACACTTCTGCAAAGTAGCTCACCATCTTGAAAACCATCCAAAAGCTCATTTATCCCCAAACTGCATTAAAACAGAGCGACTAGGCAGTCAAATTCTGGCAATTACTATAAGTAGTCTATGTCAAGACAGGGCTTGTGATAAAAACTTGAGATGAATTAGAGACAGAAAAAATGTGATGTGACAAAAATCTCATTGCTCCATCCCTGTCGATCTTGATATTTCTCCAAGCAAGCTCTTACCTGTCTGTGTAATTAAATTACCAGTGATGTTACAAGCTCAGGACCCAAGGACTTAATTTACAGGTGTCAATCATTTTCAAAGAGCCCCATTCATAGGTGCAAAAGCCACAAATTGAACAGTGACACGTCCTTGATAGTGCTGACAATGACAGCAGCTCTTTTCCAGTCTTTTGGAGAAAAACAAAACTACATTTTCTCCACTTAGAAATAATCAGCAGCTTGAGTTTATCTCAATAGGTCACCTGATGCAATTATAAGGGTCTTGCCAAGGGTAGCCAGCAAATTTGCTGGTAACACGCTGCACATCACAGTTACAATGCAGGCTTCATATGAAAATAATTTCTTTTTCTCCAGATGAAGTACACTACTTCTAGAACCATTTGAAATGGGCATTGTATCACCTTTTACCTGTCCAGTTTTACAGATGAAAGTCACTGAAAGCCTTCTGGGATGTTTCTACACTGCATTTCTCACGCTCTAACCATAAAATTAAAAACATTTCCTTGAAGGAAACAAAGGTTCCCCAAAATACAAATTCTGAATGATGCAGTAACATGAAGATATGAAGTTCATTTAAATGCAACTTAGCTTCTTTTCTTGGGATATCATCCCAAGCATTTCCTAATGTAATGAAAACATGCAAAAGCTTCCTTTTTCACACAACATAAACCATAGCTAAAATTTCAGCAAACATTCAGCATTGAAATGTGTCTGCAATGTAAAATGATAGAAGGAGACCAATGAGAAGACACAGATCTCTGTTCTGTGAAGGAGATGGGAATTTATCTTCAAATCTTTTAGCTTATCAGAAGATGCACAGGGCTTGCTACACTGGCAGTCTGCAGTTCAAAAGTCATCTCTGCTGGAATCTTCACCCTTTTTTTGCACTTCAAAATCCTTATTAAGGAGCAAGACCTCATAACTTCAGCTACAGGAAAATATAACCCTTCCCTGTAGGTGAAAGGGCACTACCTTCTTAGCTTTCCATCTCCAAAGAAAGCTATACCTCTGCACGTAATTCTCCACCCCAGAGGAGACTGACAAGCAGAGAAATCTGCAGTTGTAAGGATTTCAAGGCTCAGGAGACCCAGCAAGCAGGGTAATTTCTCCTGGTGAAGAAGGAGATATATACATTCATGGTGTGTGGGTAATGTGCGCTGGTCCTGAGGCACCAGCTGCCTCTGAAGGCAACAACTCTGTCACTCAATACTGGGACTTGCTTTAGTAGAACAGTGGTTAAAACTAATTTAAAATTATATTTACCATGGTAATAAAAGTTAGTTTATGAAACAGGGACTAAAATACAATACATTATCTAACTTACCTGAATAACTGGACAGTAAAAGATCAATTTCTCCTACCCTTCCTGCCTCCAGGGTTTTTTTAAGCAATTGTCTTTTACAAGGGATTTATTTGTGTTCTAAAAACATGGATTAGATTCCAGGACTTTAATCCTGATCCAACTGATAGGCTAAGAGGTCATGCTAAGAAATGGCAAACAAAATTCCTTTCCCGTTTTCATCCCTGTCAGAAGACACAACTCTCACAGCTACAAAGGTAGAATATTAAAAATACACTGTTAATTTACATGGATAATTTAGTGATTAACTATGGCACTTCAAATATTTAAAACACGTGATGCCACACTACTGAATTTTTACCAGCCTAATCTGCTACACAGCAGTTCTACGTGGCAAAAACATGCTTATCTCTTTTTTTTATCATAAGCAGGTAAATATTGGAAAAAATAAACTCTGGAGTTTATGGCCCACAAAGTGATGCACACAACCATGATTTTTTCTTACAAGCCTCAGTCACGAGTGTGACAAGCAACTTTAAAACTTGGAATTTTCCACAATAATCATCATGCAAAGGAAACAGGAGCTTGAGAAGAATTGCACCATACAATTTCTGCAATGTTTCCACATAAAGGATGATTTTTATGCCATGAAATGTTTAATTCAATGCCAGCTTCCTTCATTATTCACTGGTACAATTTAAGATGGTACACAAAACTCAGCAGAACATGTACCTTATGTTTTGGGGATTCAGGATCTGTTGGTAACTGTGGTGACTTTATTCAAGATCAAAACTTCCATCACTTTTCTCTTACTCCTTGCAGTATCAAAAGCCAGCATCAGAGCACACAAAGTCCCTAAAGCCTGAGGAAAACAAAGGAAAGGGAATAAATCCCTTCCTCCTCCGAATTCAAGGCATTCAGCAGTTGGTCAGAGCTCACCACCACAGATGTAGCTCAGAAACAACAATCTAGCCCCACTCTTCCTTTCCTTTTACCTGTCTGTCAGAAAGGAAAAGATACAGAACACTTCTTTCTTTCCAGTCAGCCAGAGGTGGTTATTGAATCAATGGCAGCAGACATCAGCCATCAAATAAAAACAGCTTCTCTTATTAAATTACTAAATATAAGCATGGTGACAAGGTGCAAAAGCCCTCTCCCTTGTGCTTTTCTTCCAGGTTAACATGCCAAAAAAATGGGAATAAATGGCAGTGTCCCTTTTTTTCATCCATCATAAAAGGAACTACCTTGATAGCATTTAAAAATGCCACTCTGCTACTATATCCACTATTTCTGAACCCAATAATCTGCAAAACTATGATATTTCCTAAATTATTTCAAATATTCAGTAACTACATGGAAAAAAACCAAAAAAAATTCTCTTTTTTTCTCAGGTGGCAAAACCAACTAATTACACAAATTATCAAAAAACCCCATTCAGTTTCTACCAGAAACTTTGATACTTAAAATATTGAATCCTATTTTATATATACAGTTTCTACACAGCTAGGCCTATTCTTTTTGCATTTAACCAAAAAAAAAAAGTAGGAAAAAATTAATACATTTTCATTTAAAAAACCAAACAAGCTTACCTTAAACTGGGAGAAGCTAGAAAACACAAAGGAAACTACTTTTCAGGGAAAACAAATCAATTTTGCTCCAAAATTGTAAACTACAAAAAAAAAAGTACTTTTTGTCTTGATATGGCAATGGCAAAAAGTCACAGGGACTACAAGAAATATTTAGTAACTGCATCATCAGTGTGGCTTCAATTGTGCAAGCAGATGTCAACCCCTAAAATCTAAAACTACACAAGCTCTGTAATTGAGGTTGCATGAATAACAAAAACCACACTGACTGCAGTCATGAATAATAGAAATTTTATCTGCCATTTAAACTGAGATCAGAAAGAGGCAAAACACACCCAACACACCGACCCAAGAGACCGTCAGCCTGAACTGGATTTAAATTTCAGATGTGTTGAAATCTGTCTGGTATTCTTATACTTGATACAGACTCTGCAAACTGATTTCCACCAGTCCCTGACAAATGAGTGTTGTTTAAATCCAGGCTTTTCCCTTTCAGACTGGCTTCAAGAACTCACTATGTCCTCCACATTATGTGAAGCAAATCCATGTTAAGAGGAAATCTGTGTTAAGAGCTACAGTTTGGCTCAGCATAACAATTCCTTGTTTCAACACAGTTTGGAAGGAATATAAGCAAGTAGAATATTCATAAAATGGTGCTTTCTTGAGAGTGACCATGATTGCTCCACTGATTGTACTGATTTGTTGACAGCCTTCAAGTGTCCTCAAACTGACACCACTTGTGATTTTTTGTAACCTTTCCCAGTCATCTCAAGTATTACAATTCATTATAGTGAAAGATGTAGACTTCCATGCAGTACAAAGGAAAAATACATCAATGAACTTTTATAGAAATGCAAATGGGTACACGCAGGAAACAAATTCTGGGGAGAATTATTTGTCACTGAGAACAAATATTTTAAAATTGCACACATACTGGAAAGTTCAGCAGTCTTTCTGTCTGACAAGGAGGGTAGTTTATGCAAGCAAAGACACAAACACTGAACAAAACCACCTTCCATCTGCCCAAATATTTCCTATTCTCCAATTTGAGAGTCAAGCAACATAATACCAGCAGTTTAAGCTGCATTTGGCCCCTTCAGCTACCAGAGATCTTCTGGATTCAAGGATGCAAATATTACCAAGTAACAAAGACAACTATTCAAGCTGTAATATAAAATAATATAAGTAAGATACTAGAGAGTGAACAGCTGTAGTTTTAGTGTCATGAAAGCTAAATTACACATTTTATATTAGTGAACTGGAATTATATTGAACACAAAAGTTACCAGATGTCTTTTTTCCTATTTTTATATGATTATGATCCAAAACAAGGTTTAATATTGAGTACGGTTACATTCAACCATTCTTATTTTGCCATGACAAGGTTCCTGATGCTGAAGGGAACACCCAAATGGATTTCTTGGAGCCAAGCAAGGTGTCTGATCACACAGACTTCTTGGCAGGATGATTGTCTAATATGGTAAAATGTTCATTCTTTGTTTAATAGTTGCTTGTAGAAAAGCTTTTAGTACTTTGTGCATTGGTGAAAGATTACTGGCTGAAAGTCATGGAGAATAAAATTAAGTAGTGCAAATGTACCAATATGGCTTTATCACACCACTAAAAGAGGGGGGAAAAAAAGCTTGGCTTCTTTACAACTCTGTCAACAGAGAGGCTAATTAGTACTAATTATAACAACTGTTTTACAGCATACATTCAAACAGACACTGTTCTCTCCTTGACGATATTTATCAGGGCTGTCCCTGTAACAGCAACTAAATGCTATTAACAAGATGTCAGCTTTTCTCTGTATTATACAGACACACACTAAGAGGAGACCTTTACCTCTGAGTTACTGCTATGGACTAGACACAAGTTACAAAAGCATGTTTGAGGGACATTGAGGAAAAGAAAAACAGAATTGAGCTTGACTTAAAAGAGAATTTCTCATATTAAAAATAAGAATCAAATCTTTTCTGGAGCAGGAAATGCTGAAGCCTCTTGCCTGTCACTTTTCCAAGCACCTGTTAAATCAGAGCTCCTAACTTGGTTAATGAGCAGCAAACCTCAACCCCATTATGTTGCTTTCTCTGTTGATGCAAAACTTTGAAGCTGCAAAGCAGAAAAGTATTTTTGCTGCTATAATATAAACTACAAGTGAGCATAGAGATGTACAGGTTTGTGTACAACAGAACAGAATAATGCTGAGTGATTCCCAAGATGGGATTAGAGGATGACTTTTAGTGATCTGCATAGACATGATTTGTTGCACACTACCAAGGCTCTCTCATTCTAAGGCAGCTCTTGTCATTTTACTGGTGTTCACGCTCATGTGAGCACTCAGATTTTGACATGTTATGACTTGATGCTCGGCTGAAGCAGCTTAGTTCATGACACTGTCAGTATACAAATCCTGCTCTTCCACACACAGAAAATGAGGTGCCAAAGAAAAGGATTTGTGATATGCACTCAAAGACATCCCTCAGTCCCACAATAGGAAAGCTGAAGAGTGAGGAACAACTGAATGCCTGTACCTCTCAGGAATTTGGGAATCCCAGTGATTCAGATCACTGCTGTCTGGACTAAGCAATACTTGTTTTCTTGTACAGAAACACTGACTGATTTGCTTTCTGCTTAATACACGAGACATTTATTCAAATTTTCTAGAGTTCTTACAGAACTCTGCTAGAGAATATGAACACCTGGCCTGATCTCCCTCTCTGAGATTGTAGTCCTGGGAGAGAGAGAGCACACGTGCCAGTTTCTGCTCAGCAGGATGGGAACTGATGTGGTAAAAGATTACAGCATTGTGCAGTACCTATTTGGTTTGCGCCTGTTCTCTGTGACCTTCAGTGATCCATGGCTCACAGCCACAGAAGGCAAGAAAACAATCTCAAAGTGAAGAGAAGGAGCAAACAAAGCACTAGACAACTTTATGCACTTAAAGCCACCAGAAGAACTGATTGCCTGCTTTTTTCATGAGTTTTTAAAATATTTACTTTGGTTGGGTTTTTATTGAGTATCTACAAGAAATTTCACAGAAGTGCTGGTTTTAGGATTTTTGTATTGTATTAACCTCTGTGGAAAAAACCTACCTAACCTTTTTTGTGAAGATTTCATCCTTTGTCTTGTGTTGGAGAAGCCACCTGTCAACTGTTGAGTCAAAAAGGGACTTGGTTAACAGGCTAAAATATTTTGTTGCACTCAAATAGGAAGTGGATGTCTGAGACCTTGGTAAGGACAGGAGCTGTCAGTTTGTTATCTCAAATCCTTGCCACCAAAAAACTCCCCCAACCCTATAGAATTCTAATATTCCTGCTAATTCATCCTTGGAATCTGACAATTAATCTATAGCATTATCAACAAGTGACATCTGCTCACTTGGTTATACCACTCAGTTTACTTGCAAGTGGGAAGAAAACCCACTGCAGTAAGGGTTGAGGGGTTTTTTAAATCAAGCACGTAAGAGCAAAGCTCATAGACCACTGATGAGCAAGTACTGTCAGGCTTGTCTGAATAGTATTTAGCAGTTTGACACTAATAAGCCTCAGTTTGAATGCCACGTGTGGAGTCAACATCTGAATACCAACAGCTTCAAACCTACATGGAATAGGGAATTAGAAACCCACAGTACAGGGCAAAACAAAACAAATTGCAAGGAGGAGAGGTCCCTACCAAAACAACATGTCCAGCTTTCATCTTCAAGGGTGTCCCTCAGTAACAAATTTATCAGAGGAAAACACACAGGTAAGTATTAAGAACCAAAATACTTGCATTTTGCCCTGTCATCCTACAAGTAAGCTTGTTCCTGGACCAGGAGCAGACACTTGGTAGTGTGTCCATCCTTTCATTCTTTTTGACACAGGCAGAAAAGCAGAGCTCTCAGGAAGGACTTGTAGCCTATTCTGACTTCACTCTAGCAAAAACTTCATTATCCTGAGATTATTCCTATCACCATCCTGGCATCACTCAAGTAATATTTCCAAGAATTAATGAGCCTGCTCCTGAGAATTTACAGTGAATCTCTAACTGTTTCAATGCACGTTCAGTCTTTAGATTAAATAATTGATTATCATTAAATTAGACTATCAGACTGATGAACACACACAACATACTATAGCCTATCCTTAGTCTTTCCTACTCCCAAATATATTAAAATCCCAAACTGGTAGATTTCTTGAGCTGCTGTTAGCAAAACAACATGCCAATACCCCTCCTAACCAAAATATTTGCTCAAATGCTAGATATTAACTAAGTTCCCTCCTTAATAATTAGGAAAATTTCTTGTGCAATATTTTAACAAGTTAAACTGCTAAGGACAGTTACCATTTGTTAGTGATTTACACAAGTAGAATTTCCAATGAAAAATTCAAATAGTTCAATCAAGCGGACAAAAATGCCAAGATACACCCATCCCATTCCTTTATTGGAATCATCTCAGGTTTTGAAGTTATAGGCAGCTGTCATTTAAAATAATGGTGAAACACCATAATTTATTTTCCTACACTTAACTGAAGCTGAGTCTGTTCAGACTGGTAAGCTGGCTTCCCCTAAGTATAAAATACATTTTTACAAGTTCTTTTCCTTTCCTTCCAAGCAATAATCTACTGAACTCAGCATTCATAGAGATTCTTTTCTGGCTTCAGCTAAATGCCAGCCCTGAAAATACAGATTTCTCCTTTCAGAGAAAGCAGACAAGGCTTACTAGCCTGTGTAAATGAAAGACAGAAGTCAAAAAGAAGCAATCTTTGCCCAAATACTTAACTTTTATGGGCAACGCTCAAGGATTAATCATGGCATGTTATTGACTCGGGTTCATTTTTGTTACATTCTTTGGACTTTCCATCAGGAAGATGAAGAGTTCCCAGTAAAGCCATTCAAGGAAGGCAGCTAAGTACAGTCAGGGTGGTTGAATAATCCATGTAGTACTGGATCACACAGCAGTATAAACACAATTAGGATCAGATGTGAGAAGAGGATTAAATTTCCCTGAAACCTGTCAGGACAGATGACAGAGTTGATGCCACTTTTATGACAGCTGTGGGAAGACAAATGAGTCATGGTCCAGAGTAAAACAAGGAGGGGTTGGACAGATGCTACCCTGACAAAAACTCTGGACAAAGAAATCTAAGTGTATAAAAAAACCCTGCAACATTTTGGATCCTGCTCCAGTGAGGGTTTATATTGAAACAACTTCTGACTTCATTGCTTATCTGATCCTGAGTCCTAATGCTAGATTTATTGTATGGTTTGCTCCGAGGCCATAGGCAGGGAGATCTTACCAGACTCAATGCATAAATATCCAAGCTTATTTCCTTTCATTCAACACCAGTGACTTTCATGTCAGTAAGCATGAGAAATTCAGCACACAGGTTTATTCATCAAAGGCTCACAGAATAAATCAGCTGTGAAGGGACCTCTAAAAGGCATTTAGTCCAATGCCAGCCCTCAAAGAAATACTACCTAGTTGAGAATGCTCAGGGCCTCTCCAGCCCAGGTCTGATCTCCAAGGACTGAGGATTTGGGTTGCCTGCCAGTGTCTGCTTTCCCTCAGATGAAAAAAGTACTGCCTTATACTCTCCCATGTTACAACTTTCAGAATTTTCTGAAATTAGCCAGTAATTTCAAATAAATTCAGCACAGAGTGACAGAAACTGATTGCTGGTGAGATTTGATTTCACAACTTAAATTTCTACAAGAAACCAAGTAGAAAAAGTGATGGAAAAAAACAAAGGATCCCTTCTTAAATGAAAAAAAAAAAACCAAAAACCAAAACCAAAACAAACCCAAACAAATGATCCCTTTATTCTCCCCAAGGA
>VWYP01035009.1:36499-61008 GCA_013400435.1 Pycnonotus jocosus
AAAACCCCACTCAATATTATTAGAACTATTGGTATGGAAATGTATCAAAAAAACCTGCAAAAAATATTTCCACAAGGAGCCAATTTTGTGTCTACTACAGATGCAAGATGTACAACCATCTGGCTCTAAAAAAGATTATGTCTCTCTATAGGCAGCTATGAACATGCTAAAGCGTTAAGCTGTGAATATTACTAATTACCATCTTAAATCTAATCAGGAAAAACATCAGGAAAAGCAAGAAAACTTTTCTTTTCCAAACATGAGCTCACCTTTAAAAAAAGTTCTGATTACCTAGTAAAATCAGAGGCAGTTTTACGTCAGAAGAAATCAACACTGAAAAAGTGCTATGAAATCCACAGTAAACAGTTTTGTACTGTGCTTTTTCCTTATCTGCTTTGAAAAATTATAAAAGCAGATCTTAAAATTTATGTAGATGATTCTAAATCCATGAGTGTGTAACACACTTTAGGGCTATGCCTTATGGGAAAAATAGGAGGTTAAAGGTATTTCTGAGTGGCTCAACATGACATCCTGAATCTGAGATTATTGATTGCCCTCTAACTTAATTATTTCCAGAGGAATGGGATGTTTATGATTATCCTATTGGATTGAGACTGCAGGATGAGCATTAGCACTGCAGTTCAAATTCTTCATTATCCACCAACTATACAATTCCCTGGAAGGAGGACAAGCATATTTGGTTTCTCATCTGGAAAGCTGTAATTCTTTTTCTCCCATTATTTGCCAGTATCAAGTACTTCCATTCTACAACCCAATATGGCAGTAATTTTTTAATACTCTGAAATGTGACAACAAATAACATTCCTCAAGAGAAAAATCTGGTGAGCTTCTCAAGATGAACTCAAAATATTCCTACACATTCTCCAAGAAAATCACGGCATTGTGTGAATTTCCAGCTCCTGCATTCCTTACCTGTTCCTTACCTAATTGAATGGTAAGACCAATGAAAAATTCCTTTGACAGACTTGGAATTAAGTTTCCTTGCCTTGGGTTACTGTGATCTCAAAGGCTTAAACAAAGACAGAATGCTGGAAAAGGGGACAGCACTGTTTTCACCTATACTGACAGCATTTTTTGCCCTTTAAAGAGCAGGCGTCCTCCTTTGGATACTTCTCCTCTGAGTTGGGTATTCAGCATCTCAGGACTGCTTGGCCAGCCTGACTTAGCAGTCTGTGTGAAAACAGTTTTTAAAGACCTACTATAACAACAACAACAAACTCAACTTGCTGCATATGATGCTACAATCTTTGTGACATGCTAGCGGGATTTCAGGTTACTTTCAAAGTGAAAATTGTCCTGCTGGATTCTGTTCAGCTATCATTTAGCCACCTGAAAGGGCTCCTATCAGGATACTAGGAAGTTGCGATTTGGCATGTTCGGTGCCTTTGAAGTCTGAAAACACATGCACTGCTTTTTTTGAATATTAACTTCAAAAGATGGGTGGAAAACATAATTTGTTATGTAGCCATATTGCAATTAGTCTTCTTTTAATTTGTTAATCGCCTTAAAAAAGTAGTGTAGCACTTAGATTTTGATGCAAGCAGCACAAAGGGAAAGACAATTTGAGTAAAACAGCATGCAGACTAAGAAAAGACCTGCAAAACTGACTCTGATAATGCAATTCTCTAATACAGTATTTCTGAACCTAATTATATCTGGCCCTTAGGATGCAGGTGAGGACAAATATTCATCTTCTCAAGCAGTTGCAATTCTTCCTAATGCTACCATTCCAGCAGCTTCTTACTGCTTATGTGAGGTGCAGAATGTCACTTCATGTGGCAGTTCTTCAGCTGAAGCAACACAGTCCAGCTCGTGAAAACTGAATAAAATATTGAAGCTAATCTGACCTTCCAAAACAGAAATAGGACATAATACAAGCCATTTCAGGGAAACAACCACATCAGAAGTCAGCTCTGGCAGAGCCACAGCAATTAGAAACAGTGGCAAGCAGAAAACAGCAGAGCTTTGCTCACATTCACAATGGCACTCCCATGAAAATAGTAGTCACAGTCGCTAGAAAATGATAAATTTAACAGTATGCTTTGGAGAGATGATTAATTACATTTAAAAACCAAACAGTAGTAGTAATTGTTGCTCAAAGACTCAGTAAACCTTGGGCTGTGTATTTAGGGTACTCAGAAGGATGATACACATGAGTATGAAGAGAGCAGGAGACTGTAAATTTAAAAGATTTTTAACAAGTGTAGAAATCAGAACCATCTTCTTACCTTGCCATATTTTATCAGGAGCTGGATGTTGAGACCTCCACAGACTCATCTCCTCCCACCACAATTGACCTCAATTCCTGACACACAACCATGGTGCTTGCAAATCAGCACCCAAATTGCTACACATCTCTTTCTTATAATCTCAGAGTTCATTTATTTGATTTTCAAATTCTTGGCAAAATCTGTACAGGCTCTAAGGTATGATCTGAAAGTCACAATATTCTCTTTTTGTTAAAAACCTTGCTATGGATACAGTGAGGGGGGGAAATAGAAAGAGAACTTATGTATTCTGATGCTCAAAAAATCTCATTTAAATTTTCAGCATTTTCTCCAGTTCCCAAAACCATAAAGTAACTAAAAAGAGTTTTGCAAAGAGAAAGAGATTCTCCTTTTCAATAAAAGCTCAAAAAGGTGCTGAACTTTGGGGTTTCTTTAACACAAGGAAATATTTTTAGAATTTGAAAATGAAATTGGGAATAAAAAGATAGAATTGCCAATAATGAAGTAATAAGGGACTCTACAAAAAATTAACCAGGAACAGATTAATAAAAACTAATATTTCAACTGTGTATTTCAGAAAAGTTTTCAGTAATTACTAATAAAACCAACAGGTCTCATATAGGGACCTGATTTACCCATAACATTGAGTCAGGAAAAAAAAAAAAAAAAAAAAAAAAAAAAAAGGAATTCAGTATCTCAAATCCCTTTTGCAAAGTAGTCATAGTGATGGAAAGCCCAAGCCATAACTTTACAGTGAGCAGTTGAGGAACACTGCAATTACAGTAAAATTTGCTTTGTATCAGGCTCATTAAAAACATAAGGATGGAAATTACTTTTCACTTGGTAGTAATTGCATTTTGTTGACATCTGATTAGCCATGCTGGTCTTAAATACCAACAAGGCCATTAATAAGGCAGGAATTAATGAATTAGGTAATTCAGAATATTTTTGAGTAAATAAATCTTGAGAGTAATTACCCTCTGCAGTGCCATTTTAAGACAGTGAATGGGCCATATTTGTATTCAAAAAGCATTTTTAGTAATGTAAAAATATTAAGGTGTTTTTGAATCAAGGAAACACAATCAGTAAAAGGTTAACCAAATAATATGGGCAAGGCAAAAAATTGAGATTGTTACTACATTAGCTTAATCAAATACTTGCTAGAACAGCTTTACACTGTCACAAAATCTCAGAATGTTACTTATTTCTACAGAATGTCAGCTTAAAAAAAATAAAGAGAGGAAGTAATAAAGGATTCTTTTGAGACTTAATGACTGTAAGTTGCAGTTACCACTGCAGTTCAATGGCAACTCAAAACAACAGCATTTTTATCTTTCAAAGAAATAGCCTTTTTTATGGGTGCAGTAGAATTCCATAAACAATGTCTTACTAACTGTTTCTATAGCTAAATAGCTATGAAATCATGACTTTATTGACATTACTATAAGACATAAGACTAACGCTGTTATTGGTGATCAGAACAGGTAATTAGAGAGCTGACACTCTTTCAAAGTCATCTTAGTGCAAAATTCACAGCAAGAAAGGAAACACTTGAAGGGTCTGTGAGAAATAAATTAATCATACAGAACAACAACACTATCAGACTATTTCTGCCACTACCTCATACCTACTGACCTCAAACAAGCTTTGTGTCTGTTTTTAAGGCAGGGTTTGTGGGGATAGTATCTATAGTTCAGTTTCTACAGCTTCACAAAGATTCTGGTTTCTGATGAAGCTTTTCATAGACAGCTTATGTACCTCCAGCAGCAGAGCACACAAACCTTCCTGCCTTAGTGCCACTCTGAAATACAAAAACACTCCCTTCTGCTTTGATTTTGATTTGACAGGTTCCTTCCCTGTGTCAAATTGTATCAGCCACTCTGAGTCATCACCAAAGTCCATGAGACTACTTTTGATAAAGTTATACAGGTGAACATTTTCTGAAGCTGGTGGCCTCCAGCTACTAAAAGGACTCCAGTGATTAGCTGCTAGAAATTAGTTATGTGAAATGAGCTTTTGTGTTCAGAGCTCATTCAGCACATCGGCATTTGTCAAATCTTTGATTATTAATAGGGTCGGAATTTCATTCCAAATATAACCAGGGAATTTGTGCCTCGGGCTTTGGCAGAACAAGATTTCACACACTGAATTTAAAGGAAAAGGCTCACATAATGTTAATCAGAACAAACCTGAATGAGAAAGAAGCCTGAAAATAAGCTTTAACCATGTGCAAGTTCCCCTAGGGGTTTCCTGAGAAAGTGATTAATATTTCTCTACTCATATGGAAAAAACACTGTTAAAAACCACTTTTCCCTTGCTCGAGTCAGAAAACGTGAACTGAAATCAAAGCGTATTAGTGACAATAAAATATTAATGCTCTGGATTTCTTGTGCAAACTTTTTCAGCACTGCATTATTAATGACACCTAATTGTAGTGGAGATTGCTGCAGGACGAGATAATTTTACCACACACTTTATATTTTTAACTATAAAATTCTTACTTGTAAAAACCATCAGGATCCTAGCAGGATTTCAGCATGTCTTCTAACATTGAGTTGTTAGCATTGATTCAAAATTATTCACAGAAGCCAGTAACTTATGAAAATATTGTGAAATGCACCAATTTTTGTACAATTCTCTTCTGTGATAGAAAGAACAATTTATTTTAAATTATTCTTGCACAGACTACATTCAAAGAGTGATATACCCAGTCTCATTTTCTTACCATAGCAAAAAATTTCTGATAATTAGTACTGCTAATATGTAGGCACACATCTTTGGTTTAGGCTGAGGTCTAGGTGGGCAGCATGAAACTGCTCCAAGCTGCTGAAGCAGATCCTGAAAGCCAAAGATCACCAGAGCAGCAGTACAGTTTAAACATGTCACATTCTTCCTACAAGATCAAAAGGAGCTGAAAGATCACAGAGGAGTTCCTTTACCCCATCTGTGGTACCTAGGGACTGTCAGCTTCTTTCAGTGGCACAGCAACACAGAGAGCACTTAAAAACATCATATTTATATCAGGAAAGGACTCTATTACTCAAGAATGGAGTCACTGAGCTGAAATTAAGACAGATTTCAAACCAGAAGTATTCTACTCTTGGATATGAGTTTTTCATGAGGCCCTCAAAATATCCAGCCTTCATCCCTAGCCTGGATTCCCCTCCTGATTGTAAATTACCATATTCTTCCTTTTAAAAGACACCTCACCTGGAACAAAAAATTACATTCTTCTATTTGATAAAAAAGTCTTCCGAGGCACTTCAACAAAGTTCCAGACACCTCAGTAACTGTGCCTCCTTACTACAACCTTGGCACAATAAGGTTGGTCAACTCATCAACAAACAAGAGCTTCAGACATCTGTGACTGGGAAGAACAGCACCTAGGAAATACATCCAGGGAAATAATGGCACAAACAGCCCTGTAAAACCAGGGAAATGAAGAAGGTACCATATTGTAATGAGTCTTTTCCATTGCAGATCACTCAATTTTTACTGGCATTTTACCATTCTCTGATGTAAAGAATAACCAGAAACAGTTGTAGATGAATGTTCAATTTCAGCAGGAATACAAACTTGTTCAACAGAATCTGACTTGTTTCATTACACAGATTAATAATGGCTCTTTTCTGCAGTGTGCTGTGAAGGATTTTTAGTAAGCAACTCCCTGTTTATTTCACATTGTTGCAAGAAAAAGAATAAATTCAACCAGGCTTTTCTCAAACCAGTGGATTCATGACACACGTCTTTGTCTGCTGCCAGTTGCTTTTCTCATTCCAATGTTACAGTCGTAGTTGTGGTGCATTTAGTTATAAAACAGAAGACTTAGTTCTCCTTAATTTGGAAATTCAGTCATTTGAACAGGATTTTCTTTGCTTGCTGAGAATGGGAACAGCCATGTAATCTGTTGTAACATCAGCCTCTGTGCTCCTTATTCCTACAGCAGATTCGCTTTCCCTTATGGCACCTCTACGACACAAAACTGCTTCTAAGTTAAGTACTAAATTATATACTATGGCTCTTGTCACTCAAGGCATGTAATACACTGAGCACTACAATAATTATCTCTATTAAATAACAGGAAAGTACCAGCGAAAATTACAGAGTCCAAGATAGAGCTGTTGGTTGTACACCCATTATTCAACTCATTATTCCTTCCCAATTGAAAACTCTGTGAGAAAAAGCCTGCTACCTATTACACTTGTAATTAGTTCCTAAATATTCTCAATACTAATAACAACCAAGTTAAAGAGAAATCATACATATTTGTGTTATTAAACCCTAGCACATCTGTGAGTCTAATATAAAGATACCTAGATTTAATAAAAAATTGGCAGTTCTAAGGGAAAAAACAGTACAAAACTGAAAAAAAAGCTGGCCTTTTAAAAAATGAGATAATTAGGGAAAGAATCAAGGAAAGAATGTATGAATAATATAGTCCTTGAAGTATATTTAAAATTTGTCTACTGTTCCTAAAAGAAAGAATACATTTTACACCCTGAGTTCAAAACAGGACTAAGACCATGCTAAACCTTGTTCCAACCTTCCTTTTAACCATGAAAAAGCTTCATTATTTAGGCATTCTAGAATTATTGGCTTTGTTGAAGAAAAACACCCAACAGCAGTAAGCAATTATGCAGATGCATTTGTACTGTAAAAGTTAAAGGTTTACTATGCTTTCAGATTAATAAAATAATGCCCCTGCATAGAGCTAGCCAATTCCTTTAAAAGTTTGTATTCCACATTTAATCTAGTCCCATAATTTAATTGTGATAGTCTTGTGCATCGTACCAGGGCTGGAAAAGTATGTAATGGTCTGAAAGCAAGATCTTTATGCATGAGATAATTACAGTGCTACCAGCGAGCCCCACAATGGAGACAAGAATAGATGAATCAATTTGGTTTTTTAATTTTAGACGACACTTTCATATCCTTAGGTAAATATAAGATATAATACAGACTACCACATTTATATCAATTCGGATGTTGGATACTTGCTATCTCCAAGAGAGCCCATTTGGAATCTGATGGAAGTGTGTGAATGTTGTTTTAGGATCTGTACCCATCCTCTCCATCCAGCAGTGACCTAAGTGGGATAGCAAGGACACTTCCCATCATAGTTGTATGAGAAAAAAGGTTGAGTCTCTGCTTCCTTTTCCTTCCTGCCCGGCCCAGCCAAAAACAGCTCAGCTGAGCTGTGCAAAGATGGCTGCTGCAGGGAAAAGGTAGCAAAGCCAACACTGCTCAGACAAGGTAATAAAATAACAAGAATCCAAGAATAAGTATTTGCCATGAAAGACAAGAAAATATCTCATTTTGTGTCTTAGTCATGGCAAAGACAGAATATAGGTCCTGTCAGACATCCATCAGCCAGAAGAAAAATACAAGGAACTGATTTACTTTCTGTCATATAAATTATTTTCTTAGCAAACAGGGTTGTTTTTATTTGTTTGCTTGTTTTGTATTTACTCAATAGAAAGCATATCCACTAAAGCAATTTATTTTTCAAGTATCAATCTGAAAACTCTTATCTACTGGTTTATAAGTGTGAAATAAAGACTACCTTCATGTTTGACTTGTTCTGTCTTTTCTCCTTTAACTTAAGAGAATTAAAGCAGGTAGAAATTCACCCTAATTTAATGTTGCCAGAACAAGTTCTGCAACACAGCACCAATTTCATTGCATGCACAGACATTATCACTCTTCTGCCTAAAACTTCAGGTGAAAAATGGTGCTAAACTGGCAGCACACTTGCATCCTTTCCAGGGAGGAACTGTAATGAACATTCAGCTTTAATGAATATCAGTACAGAACAGAATTGTCAACGTGAAGGATTTTATACTCCTCACAGCCTACTTTGGACTTAAAAATCACTCATCACAAATCAGGATGATGCAATGTAGTTCTGCTAAAATGCATTACATGAGGAAAATGAGCTTACTGTCATTACTGACCTGCTGGTCTCCATTTCTGTAGCAGACAAACTGGAGAGGTCTGGGTTTGCTTTAATGTATCTGAATAACTCTAAACTGATTTACAGCGAGGCATAAATG
Source organism: Pycnonotus jocosus (assembly GCA_013400435.1). Taxonomy (NCBI): domain Eukaryota; kingdom Metazoa; phylum Chordata; class Aves; order Passeriformes; family Pycnonotidae; genus Pycnonotus; species Pycnonotus jocosus. The sequence continues at coordinate 44,802 of VWYP01035009.1, forward strand.
GGTAAACACAATAGCCAGTATTCATTAAAGTTATAGATTTAGAAAGACTAACAAGCCTTATAAATGCATATTCTCTTTCTGAGAGGCACAATCAATCATGAGACAAATCACACCAAGCACCATAGGTTGACTATATTCCATGACACAGCCAAGACAATGAAATCTGGCATTCCAGACCAAGGTTTCATACCCATACCCTGCGGTTAAATACCCAATCTGGACCCCAAATCTGACACTTTGATAAAGGGAATAACCAATCCAGTAAAAGCTGAATGAGCTGTGAACAAGCCTCTGAGCCAGTGGCCCTGCTGTGCTTCCTGCCCAACTCCAGCAAGTTCCGAGCAGCTCATAGACGAGTAAAACATGGCTGTAGGAACTATTTAAATGCTTGGAAAACTGTAAAAAATGTAAAGTTTAAAATATCTTGATTGTCTACCCATATCTCCAGGATTACACATATATGTGCATTATACATAGAAATAACTCTGTAACACCAGTAACATAGCTGAGCACAGCAACATTTTTATGTGTTACTTTGTATTAACTTTGGAACCGAGCAATGGAAAAAACAACAACAGAGCTCTCCATTCCAAGCACTTACCTCAAAATGATGAAGTTGGCATCTACCAGAGAAGTTTTACAGTAACGCTGTGGATTTACTGCTATTGTATAGACACAAAATCACAACATGAATAAGGCAAGGAAATATTTGAGTAAAGCACGGGGGTCAAACCTCAGCTATTCTGAATTTTATGGGACAAATTCACCACTTTTTGTGCTTTTTTTTTGAAAACTGCAGGCCAGCAGAGGCTGTAAAAGGTGTCTTGAACAGGCACAAAGCAGGATTCTCCCCAAAAGCCAAGTGAGCTGTTTGAAAACAGGCACTCTGAAATGAGAAAATATGCATGATTACCTTTCACGCAGATTCACATTTCCACTTAAACAAAACAAATATTTCTAGCAAAGAACTGAGCATTGTTGTTTGTCTCACTTTTATTAGCACTAATTAAGCCCATTTGTTAAAAAAGCTGCAACAGACAAAAGCGTATGGAAAAACTGAAGGATACTAATCTATCATAGGAGCCAAATATCCTGGCAATATTCACTGAGCTTTGTACTAAAAGCTTGATCTAATCATAACAAGTCATGTCAAATATTGGCAGCTTCCCTAAGCCCTTAAGGGAACATAACTCTATAAAATCAATGTAATAAAAGTATTAGCACAGAACATTTTCTGGTTGATGACATAAGAACCACACACACATGCACATATGGTGCTAATGCCTGAAACTTTCCTTTTTTTTTGATTCATTAATACTATTTAATACAAGACTACTATTTGTTGGGAGTATGGAAGTTACTTACACACCATTTGATGCTTGTTCTCAACCCATATTTTCTTCTTCCAAGCAACTCTCCTAATCTCTCCTTCTAACATTATTTGTTTTTATTCAGAGGAATGTCAGCAAATAAAATGTTTTTATCCACTGTATATAATTTGGTTTTGTAGAATGAAAATCATACTGGAGATGGCCTTTCTGACACCTCTTTAGCTGATGCCTCTACTTGAACCCTGGGAGGGTCAAGTGCTACCACAAACTTTCCCCTGGAAGGCTGCCAGCAACTACAAATGTTTATTTCCAGGCAAAGATTGCTTTGGTAACGCAGTTTCAGAGAGAAAGTACCAGCAATTCACATATTTGGGCCCCCTTTCAAAACAAACAAACAAACAAAAAGTCAAACAAAACACACACACAATTTTCTCTGCCTAATTCTAAACACCGGAAGGAATAGTAACAAAACCAAAATTCCAAAATTATATAAAAAAATAACATCATACTGCTGTGTTAACAGCCATCTGTGCTACAGAAATAACATGCATTTACCAATGGGGCAAGCAAACCTTTTACCTTCTAGAGGTCTGTATTTGCTGTTCAAATATCAAATAATAAAAGGTGATGCAGTTTTCCATTTCATAGCCGTAATATTTTAAGTAGATATCTTCAATAAAGCAGCGCCCAGAGCTCAAATAGCAACCTGAAACAGCACTATTTTACCAAAATGCTTTTGTAAAGCCATGGGGCTGCTGCTTTTTTTAATCAAATTTCATTTCCCAGCAATAATTTTAATAGCTACTTTAAACCCACCCCACTCCCTCAAGGCAATGTTGGGGTCTGATAAAACCAGAATCATGGACTTGTTTTCTTCCACGAGAGAAAAAAAAGCTTTAGTAAAAGCTATTTCTTTTATTAGCACCCTGCTGGTTGGTTTATTAAGTATGTAAGATAAGAGAAACAATTATCCCTCACACATCAGGTCGACAAGGAGGATTAACCCTCACCTGCCTGAAAGTGCTCAGCACTGTCTTTTTCCCCAGCCTCAGGGGCTGATAAATATATATGTATGTATACACATGTAGCGTGTGTGTAGACAGGCATATGTATGTAGAAAATATTATATATGTGTATCAAACAACAAGAAGAAAAGGAGTAACCTCGCACCTCACCCAGTGCCACAGCCGGAAGCAAAGCAGCCGCAAGGGGAGGCGGCACGGAGCGGCCACAAAGAGCCCCTCAGAGCGCTACTCCACTTCAAAAACCCCCGAATTTTACTTTCCTGAGGTTAAAGGAGAGAGGGAGCTCTTCTGAACACGGCGTTCAGAGCCAAGAAAGCCCCATGAACCTGCCGGGAGAAGGCCAGCGCCCCTCACAGCCCTGGGGAGCGGAGCGGGCGCTCCGCCGCTCCCTCAGAGCCAAAGCAGCCCAGAGGAAAAGGGCTAAGAAACCTCGAAAAAGGCGGAAAGCTGTGAGGAGAAGGCTCTTCCCCCGCCATTGAGAACTTCTGAGGGTGGAAAGCTGTGAGGGGAAGGCTCTTCCCCCGCCATTGAGGACTTCTGAGGGCGGACAGCTGTGAGGGGAAGGCTCTTCCCCCGCTATTGAGGATTTCTGAGGGCGGAAAGCTGTGAGGAGAAGGCTCTTCCCCCGCTATTGAGAACTTCTGAGGGCGGACAGCTGTGAGGGGAAGGCTCTTCCCCCGCTATTGAGAACTTCTGAGGGCGGAAAGCGGTGAGGGGAAGGCTCTTCCCCCGCTATTGAGAACTTCTGAGGGCGGACAGCGGTGAGGGGAAGGCTCTTCCCCCGCTATTGAGAACTTCTGAGGGCGGACAGCGGTGAGGGGAAGGCTCTTCCCCCGCTATTGAGAACTTCTGAGGGCGGACAGCGGTGAGGGGAAGGCTCTTCCCCCGCTATTGAGAACTTCTGAGGGCGGACAGCGGTGAGGGGAAGGCTCTTCCCCCGCTATTGAGAACTTCTGAGGGCGGACAGCGGTGAGGGGAAGGCTCTTCCCCCGCTATTGAGAACTTCTGAGGGCGGACAGCGGTGAGGGGAAGGCTCTTCCCCCGCTATTGAGAACTTCTGAGGGCGGACAGCGGTGAGGGGAAGGCTCTTCCCCCGCTATTGAGAACTTCTGAGGGCGGACAGCGGTGAGGGGAAGGCTCTTCCCCCGCTATTGAGAACTTCTGAGGGCGGACAGCGGTGAGGGGAAGGCTCTTCCCCCGCTATTGAGAACTTCTGAGGGCGGACAGCGGTGAGGGGAAGGCTCTTCCCCCGCTATTGAGAACTTCTGAGGGCGGAAAGCGGTGAGGGGAAGGCTCTTCCCCCGCTATTGAGAACTTCTGAGGGTGGACAGCGGTGAGGGGAAGGCTCTTCCCCCGCTATTGAGAACTTCTGAGGGCGGACAGCGGTGAGGGGAAGGCTCTTCCCCCGCTATTGAGAACTTCTGAGGGCGGACAGCTGTGAGGGGAAGGCTCTTCCCCCGCTATTGAGGATTTCTGAGGGCGGACAGCTGTGAGGGGAAGCCATTCCTGCCCGCAGAAGTCTGAAAAAGGGCGGGAAGCTGTGAGGCGTTCCCGCCCTCAGCCCCGCCTCAGGATGAGCGAAGCCTTCCAGGTGTCTGCTCTCCCAATTGCGTTTTGCAAGTTCATTTTTAACGATGTTTTTTGCGATTTTTTTTTAAGTGTTTTCTTTCTGTGCGTGGTTTTGTTTTGTTTTTAATTTGGCTCCAAAAGCCCTCTCAGAGGCTTGCGGGCAGCCTCAAGGCGGGAGCCGTGCCCATCTCCTGTCAAGGTGAACCAGCCCTTCCATGGGCTCCCTCAGCCCCCAAACCAGAATAAAACACCCTCAGAAAATCCCATTTAACACAGACGACACAACAGACTTTTCAGTATTTTTCCTAGAATACTTCAGGAGAATCTTTTTCAAGGTTCTTCAAATGCTGGAGGTGCTCCTCAAATGGTAGAAGGCGGATCAGCACAGAAAGTGGTTTAAAACCAGGCTGGCATTGCTGGATTCTCAGTCTAAATAACTTCGGGGGAAATATACAGAGACTGACAACAAAGGCTTGCATTGCCTGTGCAAAGTCCACTAGAAAAATTGTGAATGCATTTCTTTGTTATAGATACTTGCTGAAACGGAACAGAGAAATTTCACAGCAGCATTGGCAGGGAACTTGCAAAAGGATTGATTTGTACAGTGTGTGCAGGTGTTTATTTTGAGGGGGTTTTTATTTTAATAACGCGAGTTATATTTATGAAACATGAATTTTCTTTATAAACCTGAAGAAACAGAGAAAAGCAGAACCTGACAGTTCACGTTAACATAGCATCTCCAACACTAACTGCTATCTTATTCAGCATTTGCTTTTCTAAGTAATCTAACCAATACATTTTCAAATGTGCCATTTATTATCTATCTCCTGCACATTTAGTGACTGCTATGTAGTTAGAAGTCTGGAGGATTATATGACATTTCTTATATATGGCTTACAAATCTTCTTACTTAAACCACAATTGTTCCCATTTTCAGCCTGAACCTACAGCAGTCTGTGGAAGTTTCATGGCAGTGTTGCTTTGTTGCAGTCTCACAGTATCTCACCATTAATAAAAGACAAGGAATTGCTTTGCTTGTCTCATTTTTCTCTGATAGTGTTGCAAGCACATCCTTTTTACTTCAGTCTGGCTGCTTTTCATGGATTTAAAATTCTTTTCACGCTTTTGATTACTTCTCAAATATCTCTGTTAGTATTTGACCCATTGTATTCTGCATTTGTGATTTTTGCCAATTCAGACACAATTAACTTTACTTTTAAAAAGAAGGGGTTTATTCATTATTATTACCAGCCAGATGTCATTTCCTGACCTAAGCATTCCCCAGCACCTATTAGATTTCCCAGATATTAATAAAAGTAATATCTCAGCATATGAAATTCATGCTCATTTCTAATAGCTAAGGTATTAATGATGGATCCAGTAGATCCTTTTACCCCAAGACGTTGCTCTAATTCCAAATAAATTTACACTGCTCTTTTTTATGTTGTCTCTTCACTTTTGCACTGAGTTTCTGGTCCAGATTCAAAAGAAGGACCAGCAGAGCTAAACCTACTGATCATTTTATGGAATAGCAGATACAAAGAAGCATTTGGTAACTCTAAAGCTTTCATGTCCTTCAGGGTACCTTTTTTCCTCATACGTGTCACAAACATGGCAAACACAGCTGGAAATATCCTTGTAGGAGCACGGGAAGTTTCTACCCAGCCATTTAAACAGTTCAGTCTTACTACGTGCTGCTGTAGCTGTGAGATGTGTTCTCTTGGCATTCCTGATTAGCACAGAACAGATGGGAAGGCTGCTGCTTTAAAGCAAAAAGCCTATTTTTAAAAGTGTGTCATAATTCCTCACTCTTAAAGAAGTGGTCTGTGAGTGTGTGTGGGGAAAAAGCTTTGGGATGTTTTTGTTCTTTTTTTTAAATTTGCTTGCGTGTTGCTAACCTAACATGCTAAATAACTCCAGTGTGTTTTCAGAGGTTCTTGCCAGATTTGAACAGTTTCCAGGGAAGAAACTCTCTGATCTAGAGTATGATTTTCATCTAATTGTAGATGAAAGATCTTGGGAAATTTGTAATACTCTCTCAAGTTCTGAAAAACCTTTAGAACAACTTTATATCGATAATTGGGTTTAATATTGTGCTTTTCATTCACAAAAACAAAATCTTGGGTCAAAATCAATGTATTATAAAGTAGCTCTACCTCTGCTTATCAGTTCTGTCAGAAACCTTATTATGTAATAACAAACATGCCATGTCCTTTTGAAATCCTATCCATGAATTCCATGTTGCGAACCCCTGGTTCAGGAAAGGCTTTTTGGGAAGTCATAATGAGACGATTTTGTGTGAAGGCTTAACCTGTAACCGTTTCATCCCTCCAGTATTTATTACCTGTGCAGATTAACAATGGTACTGTGATGTAAGTCTGCTGAATACATTTCCTAGACACAGAAACCATAACAGGCTCAGTTCAGAATTCCCACTGGTTTTTTTTCTGCTCATTTTCCTTGCCTTTTTCCCCCCCATCTTTCTTCTTGGTAGTGACCCGCTGACTATTGCCTTGTCTGCTCTGTACCATTCTTCATTTGGTTTTAATTTTAATTTGCTGTGCATGTTTTCGTTTTATAAAGATCAGTCAAAATGCACTGAGACCCAGAAAAATTTAAATTACAGCACTTTAGCAATTCATTTTTTTCTGCATTCCATTAAGTTTTGTCTGTGCACTACAGTTCTTGGCCCAAACTTTGTTCTTGTCTCATCACTTTGCAACTAAACTGAGAGCACAGAAACTCGCCAAACGGAATTGGCTGTAAAAAATTCTTTGATCTCTGAAACTGCATAAGATATTTGGCATTGCAGACAGGGAATTCCCATGTTTTTTGGCACATCTGGAAGCTCCTGTGGACTAGAACCCTGTCGTAGCAATTTGCAGCTGAAAGTGCTATCAGCATATTCAAAACCTTGTGTACATGATTCTTGCCATGGCCCATGAAAGTCTGTCAGGGATTTATGCTCACAGAGAGAAAACCAGCAGATTTTAACTTTTTTTAAAAATTTTTTTTTTTGTCTTAATGCCAAGGGAATAGAGAAACCTTTCTCAGTGTGTAGATTTCAGCCCAGCTCTGTTTTCCAGAGAAGCATCCTAGCTTGAAGGAGGTCTCACTTCACCCTTCAGCTTTCTGTGTGTGGAGATGGAACTTGGCCAGTTGTGCCCGTCTGCAGGCAGGCACTTGTCTCCTCAGCATAGCTAGATCAGCCTCAGCTCTCAACACAGACTTAGCAGCTCTCTGCCTCCAGTTCCACACTTGAAAACTTCCCAGATCAGCCAGGGATGCAAAGGTACTTGTAAAAGGAGAGGGAAAAAAAAATTAAAAATGGAGAAATGACATGGATATGACAGAAGGAAAACCTGTAAATAAATAGGGTCATCAAGATCTTGACTGAAGCTGTGTGATTCTGCTTTCATTCCTACTTTAATCTCCGTGGTCCAGTTCTACAGGTGTTACACTCACTTAAAACTGTTGAGGGGAAAATATGCACAACATAATTCTGATTTTAAGAAAAAATATAGAGTGAGTAGACTGGAACTGATAATCTTAGCCAATATTTTGTTTTTCCTTTTTCTTCACAAGGTAAAGGATATCTTTCTCTTAGTGCCTTCTCAATATATTTTGGCTTTTTATTTGTCAATCTTATAATTGTACTAAAAGGTATCATGGGTTCAGGATATCCATAGATCCACCATTTTCCTGGTAGTGCTGAATAGATTGTGCATATCCACTGTAAAATGATTTTTTTTCCCCACAAAACATCTCCTATCTAAGAATGATATTTCATTCTTTTCACATAAAAATTCAGCTTTTTTTATCCTTATGCTCTTCTTAAATACATATTTTGTTGTGTATATTTGGACCCAGGGTGACTTCCTTAAATGAGTTCTTTGTCAGTACCTGACCTGTTGCTGACAGCTACACCTGATCAAGAGATTTTTAAGAAGTGTTTTCTGACTGTTGGTTCATAAACATTGGATTGCACCTCACAGCTAAACTTTGGCTGTCTCCTCTGGAAGCTGAACAGTTGTCCTTTAGCAGAATGCCTTCATGTGAGGAGTGATCTGCCTCTCTGGGGTGCATTTGCCTTTTGTGATTTTCTTTATTTTGGAAAAACAGGAAATATTTAGGGATTATCTTCCAGCTGCTTTATTTTTTTCATCAAAGCATCCAGTGGGAGAGTGTGGACTTCTGTGCAAGATTGCTTTCACTGGAGATTACTGCCACAGACAGATGGGCTTTCATTACCTGCTGTCATGGACTACACACTTGCAGGAGCAGCAGTAACATATTCTATCCTGAAAATGAAGAGCCAATCCTAGGAAACCTGTTTTTTGGAGAGATGTTATCCCAGACTGCAGCCAAGAGAAGGCAACTTGTGGATAGCTAAAGAATGTGCAATGTATAAAATTCAGCAGTGTTGAACTATTTTTAATTCCCAGGTGTGAGCTCAAAATGTTTATTTTAAGTTGTTATTTCATCTGTCTGATTAATGCAGCTCATTGGAGTGACATAGGTTATTTCCATCCCACCAGGGACCAGGAGAAGGATGATGAGTGTGACCTCCTCCTCAGCCACCCGGGCCAGAATTCCGTGCTTGGCAGCTCAGTGTGTACCTCGCTGTAAATTGTGCTGATGGATCAGGAAATCAGGTTTGGACAAGATAAGATAGGATTCAGGGTGTTCTGGCTTTGTATCAATGTGCTATAATCAATCATCAGGAGCTGGAATTAGGAATTAGCACTGCATGACTAGCCAAGCCACTGGAAGCCAGCAGCAAGCACTTCAGTGAGTTTGGCATTGTTAGACCAGTACACAGCTAGTCAAAAAAGCCTGAAAGTACAAGAAAATTTATATTTTAAATTTGCATTCAAAAAGCAGATCTCCTGAGGTGAAAGAAAATTGAAATTTAGATTATACTGGTCAGGATAATGGACTTGCAGTTAAAAAAAAGCAAAAATCCCACAATGAATCACCTAATCCACTTTGGGATTTACTGCACAGTCAATTATGCAGCATGTTTTTCACTTAACACATTTGCATTTGTTCATTTAATGAAAAATGCTGTGCCTTATCCTGCGTTCAGTCTGTGCAACCCAACAACAACTGGAGTGGGATTTGTGGTATTCCAGTTTTTCTCCTGGCTTGTTTCACTGACCAGTGGTTGTCTTGGTTGTTGCTATCAAGAAGGAGCTTTAAAGCTAAAAGGGAAACATGTTGTGACTTCTTTTCTTCTCATCAATGGATTTGAAAAGGCAGGAGTGTGCACATGGGAAGTGGAGGGGATGGTGCCAAGAGGAGGTGAAGAAGTGGAACTAGAAATGTAATAAATAACACGCTGGCTTTAGCTGTGGAAGCCCATCAAGGCTGCTGAAGCAGTGCAGGCCACACGGGAGTGAAAGTCTCCCTGCAGCCAGAACACCGAGGCCATCGCTCACACAGAAAATTTCTAACCACTGCTTAATTTGATTGTGTAAATGCCAAACTGTCGGAGGGATTAATCAGCCAGGAAGTGGCAGATTGTGGAAATACTTGGCCATCCTCTAAAGGAGAAAAATGAAAGCTGGCAGGGCAAGGGTAATTCTCCGTTCAATAAAGATTGTGTAATGTGAAAGCTTTAAAAATGGCTTCTGGTTGTTTATACGAGCCTCTTCCTTCATCATTAGCACTTTTTAAAAGTAAGACACATCAGTCTATTTCTTGCATTGCCATCCAGTTTCTGTGCTTGCCTTCCTTTTTTGCCTTACTGTACTGGAAGGGATAATTTCTACATGGATGGTTGTCCTCCTGCCATTTAGTTGTAAGCCCGAAAATGTCGGTTCAAAGCATGTCTTTTTAAACTATCCTGTCTTATCTCTGCTTGCTGTGTATCTGCCTTTAAACAAACACAGATTCACTGCTTGGTCTGGATCTTCAGGCTGCCTCCCAACAGCCACTGCAATGTTTTAGTCCATCAGAGGTAAATGAAAGAAATTCATACTGGCATATCAGATTACTTGGGTGAAGGCAAAATCAGGAAAAGGAACAGGGTTTTTTGAAGGGTTCTCACTCTCTGGGAAACACTTTGGGCTTAATACTTATCTGTTTCTTCCCTTTCCATAGTTATTATTTTATATATATGTATATATACATATATATAATTTATAAATATTACAATGTTATTATATTATTAAGCATTATCTGTTGCAAATATGACCTGCTTAGGTGAAAGCAAAAAACTAAATATCTTAAAATAAAATTAGAGATGATTTTTTAAGGATAAAGGCATGGTCCACACAAGCTCTGCCACTCTATGCAGAACAAGGCAACCAGAGAAATCCCCTGCTATTTCTGAGATGACCATTTAGTCCATCCATGATTAGTAAATATTACAAAAGATTTATTTCTTCATTTCACATTTGTATCATGGCTTTTCAAGAACCCTCAGCTTGGAATTAAATGGGTGAGCAGTGATAATAATGGAAGTGTTTGCTCAATAATCATTCAGGGTCTAGATACCTAACAGAGAGCTGCTTGGTTAAGAATAAAATAATTGTTATTATGCAGTGTGATCTTGTGGGCAGAGCAAAATCAGGAATTTATTCAACACCTCCCATCAGCAGGCTGATGTTTGCCTCAATAGCAGGACTACAACACGTACAAGGGCTCCTTGGCATAACCATGAAGATCTGCATTTCCTCCTCCATCCCTCGAGCTCTTCTTTGTGAGCCCAACACCTCTGCGGTCAGTCCAGGCCATGGCACCGGCTGTGTTCCCTCCCGTGCCTCCTTGTCACCGTGCAGTGGCAGCCTGCTGGCCGAGGGGGCAGCGAGCCACAGAAGGAGAAAAGCTCTGGTGCTGTGTGAGCTCCGCTCGGCAGCAGCCAAAACACGGGTGTGTTATCCTCACAAATCCCAAACACAGCACCAGAAGGGCTGCTGCCAGCAGCATTAACTCCAGCCCAGCCAGACCCACGACAAGCAGTTGTAAAGGATGAACTACATGGAAAAACAGCTTTCCAACAATCTCTGGGATTTTCCTAGGCTGTTTTGGCAGTGTAGTCCCAATGGTGCACACTTGTAGTTCTCCCTTGCAGATGGTGTCATCTTATCTTAGATAAGATGTCATCTTATTTTATTATTATAATACTTTATATTATTAGGTGTCATCTTATCTAAGGACTTCTTCCCTTTAGGAAGTAGTCCTTAGAAAAGAGTCAACTTCCTGAGTGTCCTGCTGTTTGCTGGCACTCATCACTTCATCCCTAAATATCACCAAAAAGACGATATTGAACATTTTCCAGTTCTTTTCATATTTGAAGAGAACTTAGATTTTAATTGCCTTTTTAATTGTTCTGAGATTCAAGGTATTTTCTCAATTCATTTTGTGCAGAGTAATAAGGAGTAACACAGGCCTAGAGATGAAACACTGAGAAGAGGTGTATTGACAGAGTGTTTGAGTTTTAACTAAAGAGAATTGGTCTGCATAATTGTGTCATCTTCTGGAAAAAGCTCTTGAAAGACTCCTGCCCTTAACTCAGACTGCCTTTTATTCCTACCTTTCTTAACCTTCTTCCTGAGTCAGTGGAGTTTCTCTGAGGCAATATTCTGATACACATTCTCTGGTGCTTTTTGGTATAAATGCAATTATTCTCTAACACAGCATTCAGCTGGACTGCAGATTTTAGTATTGCTTGGGAAATCTGAGCTTTGAGAATTTATTTCTGCACTAGAGTAGATCTGCCTGGCCTTGACATCTTTGAAAAGGTTGACTGCTTGAAATTCAGTTTTGCCTGGGTGATCCTGCCATTTCCTAGAGAAAAGGAAAATGTGACATTAACAATTTTTAACATTTTGTTACAGAGTATTTGTTATGAAATGACATCTCAAGTGCTCCAAATTGCGACAAATTATTACCAGGGATGCATTTTGCTTTTGAATTCACGGGATGATGTTTAATTTAATATTCATTCAGAAGTACTCGGTGCAGTTTACCATGACAACCAAAAATAATGAATAATATATTTATATCATCCATTAATAACCATCCATCCATTTAAAAGTTTCATCCTAATACATTCTGGAAATCTGCAAATTAATTATGCAAACCCCTGAATGAATATAAAATTGAAATGCTTAAGAATTCAAATGATGCAATTAAATGCTATTGCATGTAACTCAAAGTTATTTTCTTCTAATACTTACTCATCAATCTTAATTTCAGTACCACCATTTAGAAACAGAATCAGCTCTTATATCTTGTCAAAATATTGGAAGTTTGAACAAAGACTGTATTCTTTTCCCTTTGATTACATTATTTCCAGACATGAATTTGAAGTCTTTATTTAAACAAAAGTGGTCTTTTTAGAGACAGATTACAGTGCTCATCAAAATAAGGAGGGTGAGGTCAGAGGTGTCAATCCTCATTCTTTAAAAAAACCCAGTGAATCCAGCCATGAGAACTGATCTCTGTCTGCAATTATAGCTACCTAAAAACCCTAATTAAATACCTTGAAGTATCAGGAAATCTTTGATTTCCTTATTTCTTTTTGCTTCACTAATATTAATGCTTTTGTATTAGTTCAGTCATTTTGACTGAGGCCAAATTACTGTGCTTAGGTGGTTCTTTCACAGGTATTATAAAACCTGAGGAATACAAAACTCTTTAGGATTTTTTTTTTTAAATCCAAAGTTCCACTTTAAATAAGCCATTAATGAGAGTGAGACAGTTTTAAAATCTTTCACCTGTCTTCACAGTGTAGACTGGAAGACAGTTCCTGATGCTAAAGAATCTTATCTTAACAAATCACCCTTACTGTTGCACACATCAACCTGGGAATCAAGGTTTTGAGACAATACAAGAAAAACAGAAAATAGAAGCCGAGGTGAAGACAAACTGTAAGGTAGGCAAGGCTGAAATATTTTTGCTAGAAAAGTTTGAAAACACTGTGTTTTCAAGAATCTGGTTTAAACTCTACAGAGAATGTTTTGTCAATCATTTTGAAAAACAACTTGAGAAGGACATCAGTCTTACAAAGTGAAGTTTTTTCAGTATTGTTTTCTTTGTCCTTTCACAAACAACAGAAATACATGTATCACAGTAGTAAATGACCAGATTTGGCTGTTTACAAGCCAAATTTAATCTAATGAAAAATGTAGGGGAAAAAGGTAATAAGAAAGTGAAGTAGGTTCTTCAAATTATGTGGTTGTCATCAAATAATGCTTATTTTGACATTGCATTATCTGCATTAGTTATTTTTCATATATCCTTAAATAAAACCAGTCCAGGTCTCTCAATGCAAACACTCCTGCTTTCAATTCTAAGAACCTGCATGTTGCACGCAGTTTTGCAGTCATACAGGTTTTTTGGAATGTGTGATAACATCCTTGCATTGTATGTGTCAGACAAAATCCAGCATTTGATCAAGGTGCTGGCTGTGAGGTGTTTGACAGCTATTAGTGAAATCTCTGTATGACATTATTTGGCCTGGAATTTTCCTTGATTAGTTTTGGGGTTTTTTTAATTTAGTAAAAAGAATGTGACATCATTCTAATTCTCCTTTTATTTTGAGAGCAGAGCAATGAGTTGGGCAGAACACAAAAGTTTTCAGAGCTGTGTTGTTGCTGATTAGAAAGGGGATGTTTTTCTGTTTCAGTGAACAACAGAGGGGAGTGCTGAGAGATTTGGGAAGAGGAAGCCCTTTCCTGACATATGGATGTTGACAGAACGTTGTAAACCAGCACTGGACTCTACCGGAAAGGTAATCGATGTCCCAGGTTCAATCTTACCCAGGTTCTGCAGTCTCATCAGAAACACAGGAATAAATATTTCTCTTCCTTCCCTTTATCCCCTGTCACCAAAGCTCTCTGGATGCAAGGCGTTAGCCTTTGCAACAGTTTATTGATCTTTTAATGTGGGATCTAGCTCGCTTCGGGGGCGCCATAAATACAATATTGCAAAAGTGCTGCCATATCAATATTCATTTATTTTTATTGATTAGTTGCCACTTCTAAATTCTGGGCACTGAATTAATGGATGCTGAATAACTACTTCGATTAATGAAGCTAAAATTGGCTTTAACACCCTACACTAACTACAGAATTTTTTCATTATAAAGCTAATTATTCCTTTTTTCTACAATCCGCAATTACTGTCGTAATATGACTTCTCCATGGCACCTCACTGGAAGCCACAGAGTAATGAAAAATGAAGCTATTTATAAATATTCATTATTTACAGTATCACACAAGAATATCCTTACTCTAAGCCCATATTAAAACATGTAGCTGAATTTGACCAAACTAATGCATTTCAGAAGGTGATATTTTAGAAGATTAATTTCAGGTGCTGCTTTTTATTTGTGACTGTTTTGACACATTCTATATGGGTCTTATTCATGTACATAGTTATTAATTATTGGAGGAGATACAACAGAAGGTAGGTGAATACATTCATGAATATTTGTTCTGACACACGGTCAAAGTGTCACAGTGGTGTTTTCTTTCATATTAAATATTTTTCACAAAAAGTTCCGTCTTTATTTATTTGACGTCTGATTTTTATTGAACCATATCTTTTGGAAAAGATATATTTTCCTTTCTTCCTCAGTAAATATAATGTGGGCCCATTTTTTTTTTTTTTTTCTGAGCCTTCCTTACATGCAAAACCCCTGGTGGAGGTGAGCATTGCTGGCCTGGATGGTCTGGAGCTTAACTCCAGCATTGTGAGAGTCACTAGGAATGTGTGTAAGAAGCAACTCATCACAAGGGAAAATAAGATACTTTTAAGGCTGAGAACTCCCAGATCTGTATGGCAAACTACTTTGCTAGAGCTGCTTGGAAAATGTGACACATGATGTTAAGGAATGCAGTCAGTGACCAGCAGAGAAACAGCAGGAGAGGAGGGCTCCAGACTGTAAAGCACTCAGACTCTGAGGGTATAAAAACCCAGGGATTCTTTGTTTGGGGTCTCTCATTTCAGGCACCAAACTCGAGCTGTTATTTCTCCTATTGAGCCATGAATAAATGATTTAAGGGTCATGATGTCTGAGACTCTAAAAAGGAAAACCTGGGGTCAAGCTGGTGAGGAGAGCTGGTCTGGCTGTGATTATGGAGTGCACAGGTGTGAAGGGGCCACAGTCCCAGGTGCAAGAGTGACTCCAGCATGTCCTGACAGGTAAGTTGCCTTAACAACTGCAGTTCTAAGCTCTCGAGGTTTTCATTAACTTTTATTTGAGGAATAGCTCTGGTAGGGCATCTTTATCCATTGCAGTATTTGTTCATGTCCTAGATTCCTTTGACTAACCTGAAGCTGTTGGTCTTTTAATCATATCACAAAAGTGCAGAGAATCATTTTGAGAAAGAATCCAAGAGCTTGAATGTGTGTTAATTTATCGGGTGTATTGGGCTGAAGCTCTGTAGGGTTTGTGATAAGGCATTATCATGAGAGATTATTTTACACAAAGAAATAAAGCCATCACACCTAATCTTGATGGGTTTATTTAGATATAAATCTATAGAAGACATCAAAGAGTATGACTTGTATTTGTATTTATAGTATTACAGTCCATTGTAATGAACATTTTTCCAGTGGGAAATAAACTTAGCTTTAAAGTAAAAAAAAAAAAAAAAAAAGGAAAAGCTTAGATTGTTCCTATCTATTAATTTATATTTTTGTACTTATAATATTTAACTATCTTTTGTTATATTTTTGATAGTCTTATATTCTTAGATTTTTTTTTGTATTTTCACTTACATGACAGTATAAATTACATATATTTCACTCCTTGTGGAGGGAAAAGTTATGTCCAGTTTATGGATGCATTTCTAGTCTTCCCTGTTGAACAGGAATACTGAATTCTGGACTTTTTTCTTCTCAGTAAGTATGTACTGCCATGCTGTATGGAGTGCCTTAAACTTATTTATGTAAGTGCCACAGGCATGGGCTTGCAGTGAGTATGGAGGTTATGCTGTTCCTGATTTGAACACAAAGATGTGATGGCAAATACAGAGACTGCTGGGGGAAACTGTCCTTAGGCAGAATTAAGCTGATAAAATGGAAGGACAAAGGCCCACTTTGGAGACTGATGATTCATGAATGTCAAGGTTTAGGAGAGACCCAACTAGACCCAGACATGTGCACTGGATTAAGAAATGGGAATGGTAAGCTTTGGGAAAACTTTGGAAATATTTTCTTCTCCAAACACCACCATTTCACTTTTGCTTAGGTCAGTATCCACCAGCTGCTCTTCCAGGAGATTTTCCATGGCTGGTGAAAAATCCATGGAGGAATACAGGCTGA
>VWYP01035016.1:0-31585 GCA_013400435.1 Pycnonotus jocosus
CAGCTCCAAGGGAGGGAATATCACAACTGGTGTGCTTTTTGGGTGGATTGGTGTGTTTCCCTGCTGTCCCTGAGCTCTGCCTCTTCTCTTGCAGTGACTCCCCCTTGCCGGTGTCGTCGCGCGTGTGCTTTGTAAAGTTCCACGACCCCGACTCGGCCGTGGTGGCCCAGCACCTGACAAACACTGTGTTCGTTGACAGAGCCCTCATAGTCGTTCCCTATGCTGAAGGTTTGTACCTTGTTTGGTGTTCTCTTGGGGCCACCCTTGGGTGGTGGTTGGTTTCCTGTCTAGTGCACAGAATTTTGACAGTAGTCCAATGTCAAACACGTCAGAGATTGCCATTCTGAAACCCTTGGTATATTGCCTTTGGCCCCTGGATTTGGTCAGTTCGTCTCCATAGTGACACCAAAGCAAAGTGGAAAGTTCTGTGTGTCTTAAAGTGTAGAATAAGAACATTTTTAGGCAGAATTCTGTGCAAATTTTGCTCTGTGTCAGTCTCAACGAGACGTTATTTTTCCCAAACAGACTGTGATGCAAACAGGTCGATATTTTAAGGAAATCTTACCTTAATAATCGTTTGCCATTTTCACTCTCTTCATGAGAATGGTTCCTCCCTCCCTGAGAGTGCATGGGAGAGGAATTAGCATTCCTTTGGAACATGGGAACATCCCCAAAAAAAGGCCCTCACTCTCCTTGTGGAGTCCAGTATACCAAGGGTTTGAATAATTCTGCTTTAATTCAAAAGTGACAACTTCCAAGAGGTGCCACATGGGCACTGGTCCTAGTTTTTAATTCCAAGTTTTCTTGTTCATCCTTGATATATTTAATAGAATTTCACTAAATAATAAACTCTTCTCTCTGTTATTTGTGTGTGTGATTTTTGTAGTGGAGAAGGCAAATGCAAAGCCCTTCCAGATGACTGAAAAACAGTGGGTCCTCTGCAGCTACAGGGGATTCTAGCCATTAACTAAAGGCCAGCAAGCACTCAAGTCCCCAAGTGTTTTCCTGGTGTAACCACTTGTTAACTACATTTTCTCTTCTTCTTTTTATTTTTACATTTTAGGGTGTTACAGTAATTTGAAAGGCAATGAGCAGGGTTTTTGGAACTTACCTTAAAAGCAAAGTGCTGAGAAGACACCTCTTCTTACAGAAGTCTTATTAAACTCTTCTAGACTTGCTTTAGAAGTAACTGATTTCCATTGTACTTGTGCATTTCTTCATTTACTTCTGGGAAAGGTTGAATTGAATAAAATCTTGCAGGTTAAGTCATACTACAGTGCTAAGTTTGGTACATGGCCTGGGGTCACACCTGTAATCTGTCATGCTGGAGCTGTCTCTTGAGGCCTGGGGAGCTGTCTTATCTTATCTTTGTATTCCTTTAGCTTAAAAGATACAAAACCTAAACTTAAAAAAGATGTCCAACCTAATTCCTGGAGTGTAGGAATGTGCAGTGTGGCCTCTGAGTGAGCCCTGCTGCTTCCTGAGGGCTCAGAGCCCCTTCTGCAATGGAGTTACTGCTCCTGCTGCCACTGCTGAGACCAGCAGGGCTGAAGGGCTTGAATACCCTGTGTGGGTATTAAACACAGCACCAGGCCAGTGAGATTGTGCTGGAATATTCTCCAAGGCCCATGGGAATAATGCCAGTGTTGAACTCTTCCTACAAGGATAACTCCACTTTTCTCTTTGTCAGTCTGACATTGTGCACTGTGGATAAACCTGGCACACAGAGAAACGTGCCCAGCAGCTGTGCTTCAGGAAATCAATTTGTTATTAAAGTAGAATATTTTAACTGTTTAACTATTTAAACTGGGCCTGTTAAGGAGTCACTCCTGGGCTGTACCTTGTGTTGTTTAAGAGTTCAGAATTGAATGGCCTTGGCACATCACAAGAGAGATGTTCAGCCACTAAAGCTGGGTTGATAATCCCAATAAAAATCAGCCAATAAAGCATTGTCCCTGGGTTGATAATCCCAATAAAAATCAGCCACTAAAGCATTGCCCCTGGGTTGATAATCCCAACAAAAATCAGCCACTAAAGTATCTCTCCTGGGTTGATAATCCCACACCTCTGTCCCTGTGCTGGAGTACAGTTTGCCCCCAAAATTGATCCTGCCAGGGTCCCAGCTGAACAAGAAGCAGCATTTCCCCAACCCACAGTGCCACTGCTGATGTGCTTAAAGCCCGGCCTGTGCTGAGTGGGGCCCTCCTCTCTCTGATTTCTGCTGTGCTGATGAACCTGTGTGATTATTGCCTGTCACTAAAGCAAATGTTTATTATTATCTGTTTAGTGCAATAATTCCCCCCCTGTCCCAAGTTTTAGCTCACACAGACACTTTGGTGTTGGCTGTTGCTTTGTGTTATAGAGCTATACACAAAGGCTACGGTAAGGTTTAGTATTTGTCATTTTCTCTGGGCTAATTCCTAGATTTGGAAGGAACTCTTTTAAGGTTAAAGATGGCTGGGGGGGGTGTTTAGGTTCTTTGGTTAATGTTTGTTTCTTTTGTCTGTTTCTTTTTCTTTCATTTCTACACATTCATGCAGTATTTCATGGTTCTAACAAAGCAGCAGTAAAAAAAGCTCTTGAAGCATGAAAATTAACTGGTGAGGGGCCTCATTGCTTTTTTAAATTTGTAGTTTATTTAAATACTTTTAAAAGAAACAATTAGAGGATCAGATGCATGAATTTTTTTTTTAATGGATGCAGATCTTCTATGAGGTGTCTCGAGCTAAGTCTGAGGATTTGTATTTAGATGCCAGAAATGTTGTAGTTGCACTAATTTGAAATGTTTAGCTGTAATTGATAAATATCCTCTTGAGACATAATTTTGCATGCCAAATGACCCCATAATCTCTCTGTAGGTATGTTGATATATTTATGCATCCCTGCCCTTTGCCTCCATGACCTTTTTCCCCTGTCCCTCCATAACTTTGGGTATCTAAAGTGCTGCCAGCTCAGTGCCACGAGCCAGATATCAGTGCTGTGTATTGTACATTTGTGTAGATTATCGGCACTTCTCAGTATAGGTGGGAGGAACCATTACCTTTATTTAACAGTGGTTTTTCTTTTTTGTTGTTGTGTTTTACAGTTCTTTTCCCTGGTTCAGCCTGAACTATATACCAGGCCCTGCTGAAAATACCACCCAACAGTTTTCTTCTGCAGCTTATCCAGTTTCTCTTAAGTGCCCTGTACATATTGTATGTTTTATGATGAGATGCAGTTTCTTAATATGTATTTGCAGAAACACTACTGGTATTTGCAACTATATAGTAAAATTGTTTTATTGAACTCTCATTTCGGGGGCTTGGGCACATTAACAATTAATTAATCCATCTGTATAGGGCTTTTGCTGTTGGATAGAGTAAAACTCCCTGCACAAGTGTTTGCTAGTAGGGCCCTGAGCTCTGTGTGTGCAGAGCAGGCAGTGCAACAACCCCTGGGCTTAGCTGGCTGTGCGAGACTTTGGGCCACGAGTCCCCAGTGCCACCGCAGGTGGCAGCAGCATTGTTGGTGCTCTAAGCTGGCACATATTGGAAGCAATGCATTTTACTGCACAGGTAAGGAATGTGCCAGCATCCCTGTGTGTATCCCAGCCACTGACACAGCCCCAGCATTCCCGGAGAGCCGCAGGGACCGCATTCCATGCCACACAGTCAGCAAAAGCCCTACCTCCCCCAACACCCATCCCTTCTCTTTTTAAGTTTGCCAAAATTTGTATGGTAGGTGTAAAAAAAAAAAAAAAAAAAAAAAAAAAAAAAAAAAAAGAAAACAATAGTGAACTGTACCATATTATTAACCCCTAAATCCAACTTTTTTTGTCTTGTGTATCTTGATTTTTCTGTGTGCTTTGTAGTGAAGCAGCCGACACGAGTCGTTGTTCATAAAACAGCTTTTGAAAGTTGAGAGCACTCTCACCCCTGGAGAACCGACTGTGCTTGCTTACGTTTGGTTCATGACTTAAAAATCGAGTACAGGTGATGAAACCTTGGCAGTGTTAACAACAAAGTAGTGTGTATTGTGCTATTTTTTTTTTGCTCTAGAAACTTAACCTTTTGTAGAGAAAAAGGAACAGTCAAATTGTCACCCATTGAAGTTGCATTCTGACAAAAAAAGTTAATGCTAAATATTACTAGCCATCAAGCTTTGTATTTTAGCCAACATAAGTACTTTCAACAAACTCAGGTGGTGTATCAGGGAGACTTTGCTGGGTGTATTTGTGTATTTGGTGCCTCTGGGCTGGGCTGCTCTCTAATGCCAGGCTGTTTCCCTGCAGGAGTCATTCCTGATGAGACTAAGGCTTTGTCTCTCTTGGCACCAGCTAATGCCGTGGCAGGGCTGCTGCCCGGGGGTGGCCTGCTGCCCACTCCCAACCCTCTCTCTCAGGTAGGCTGGGGAACCCTGGGGTGCTGCTGGATGTGTTCATTCCAGTTCTTAGAGTGGTTTATCCACCCTGATGGATTGGGGCAGCTCTGATGGGAATTGGGGCACGACAGTGACGAGTTGTTTGATGGAATATCCTGATTTCCCAATTTCCTGACTTTGATGGAACATCCTTATTGCCCTGTTTCTTTATTTCCTGGTTCCTCAGGGCCCTGTTTGTGCTTCCACCCCTCTCACCCACTACACTTCACAGATGTGCCAAGCAGTAGAGATCTCACAGATTTTAAATTCCTCAAGTCCCAGGAGCTGCCACGCTGTGAGATTCCCTTCATTAATCCTCCAGCTGAGGGGAAAATTGGAGCTTGGTTGTGTGAACCCACAGGAATCCATGTGGAAGATGAACAGTGAGAATTGCACATTGTGGGAGAAGTTGGAGTCACAGCTCAGCTCTAACAGAGCACAGAGTGAAAGGGCAGGAGGCAAATTAATCATGATAAAGCCTCATTAATTCTGCTCTTCTCACACCCACCTGAGCTCATGTTTAGCTGAAGAACCCCGTGGCCATGGAGCTCCTCAGGGGGGAAAAGCCTAAACTGAACCTTAGAAACCCAGGGAAGGGCTTGGAAGAACCAAATACAACCCAAAAGATTTAATTCACTTTAAAAACTGTGCATATAAATCCTGGAGATGGTTGTTGAGCCACCTTAATTCCAGTTGTGTCTGAAGCCCAGGCTGCTCCCAGCCCCTCTGGTGGGATTTTAGGGGAATGTTCTGCACAGTCAGGGGTTCAGGCACATCCTGACAGCCTGGGTTGGGTTTGGGTGTCTGCCTCAATCATCTCATTTGAACTGGAGCTGCTTTGGGGAGCCTTCTGCTCTCCCAGTAGCTTTTTAACCAGATTGGAGACATTTGCAGGGATGCAATATTGTTAAATTGCCTTTTAACATAACCCACAGCCATTTCAACCTGAAAATGAATTAGAAACAGAGCAAGCCTCAAAAACTTGAAATCACTTTCCATTTTAGCACTGAAAAATAACTTCATTTTCATCTATCCCTTCCATTGTTGAAGTGCTTTACTCCTTGACCTTTATTTCCCCTGCCCACTGGTGTCACTGCCTGATTTTTGTCCCTGGCTGCTGTCTCTGCCACAGATTGGTGCTGTCCCTTTAGCTGCTTTAGGAGCTCCTGCTCTCGACCCTGCCCTTGCTGCTCTTGGGCTTCCTGGAGCAAACCTGAACTCCCAGGTAAGTCCTCATTCCAAAATATCTTTTATTCCCCCCCTCTTGCCTGCTCTAAGAGTGGTTTTCATTTGTGTCAGTTCACAGCCCAACCAGGGATTGGTTTCTGCTTGGAATAAAAAATATCAAATTATTTTTAATTTCAAATATCAAAATACTGATTTTTTTTTTAAATAAAAAATATCAAATTAAATGTTGGAAGAGGCCGAGGAATAATTTGGGAATAGCAATGAAATATTTCAAATGTGTGTCATTATCAGCCCAAGAACCTGCCTTGTTCTTCAAGTAAAAAATAGTTTGACTTTTTAATTTTGTAGGTGTTAAAAATGTGAGGGAACTTCATTAGGTTGTTACAGCTGAATGAAAAAGGCTTTTAAGTACAAGTACTATTGATCATATCTATAGAGATAAAATATTTAAGAGGTAAGAACCAAATACTCTTTTACAGCAACAAGAAGCAGCAATAATTCAATGCATTGCTACTGCCATAATTTAATTTTTTTAATGTATTCTCATGTGGAAGAGCAAGCAGATGATGGTGAAAATTAAATAGCAAGTGAAAAAAAAATTAAAGGCAAACTAGAAAAATGTAAATTTGGAGTGATGAAGGATTTTTATACATTAAGCCATCAAATTGTAACAAACATTTCAAAAATGAAACTTCAGGTTCATTATAAAAAAATGAGTGAGGAGTAAATATTTTCTTCTTAATACCCCATTGGTGCAGGAAGTGACTGATCATAATAACACCTGGATTGCCCTGAGAGCTGTAAAATACATTTTTTTCATGTAATTTTTAAATATTTCAATAAGTTAACATTGAGCTCTTCAGTGGACAGACAGCTTAGAGAAAGCTCTGTTCCCTTGCAGTGACAGAAATAACCTGTGCACAACAAGTTATTAGTACATAAATATAGATAGAACACACCCCAGCAGTGTATTTTTGAACATTTGTATTTTTGAACATTTGTCTTTTTAAACATTTGTATTTTTGTCTGTTTTTATTTTTATCCATTTGTGGTTTTATTCCTGTCCCTGTCCAGGGCAGGGCTGGGTTTGGCTGCTGTGAAAAATGAAGCCCCTGAGCTTTTCCTCTTTGCTGGGGCTGTTCTGGTTTGGTTTTCCAGCTGGGAATGCTCCCAGCAGGGAGGGAACATTCCAAGGAAGGATCTCTTGAGCTCTCCCATGTCCCAGCCTGGTTTTAACTTGGTTTTTTCCCCTCACAGTCACTGGCAGCAGATCAGCTCCTAAAACTGATGAGCACAGTGGATCCAAAGTAAGCACCAGTGTTCCCAAAGCCTTGGATTGCTCTGCTGGGGAGTGTCCACGGGGATTCTGGGGGAATATCCATGGGAATATCTGTGGGAATATCCATGGGAATATCTGTGGGGATTCTGTGGGAATATCCATGGGAATATCCATGGGGATTCTGTGGAGTTTCCATGAGAATATCCACGGGGATTCTGGGGGGATTCCCTGTGAATGTCTGTGGGGATTCTGTGGGACTATCCATGGGAATATCCATGAGGATTCCATGGGAGTATTCATGGGAATATCCATGGGAATATCTGTGGGGATTCCATGGGAGTATCCATGGAGTATCCATGGGAATAGCAATGGAAATATCTGTGGGGATTCCATGGGAGTATCCATGAGGATTCCATGGGAATATCTGTGGGAATGTCCATGGGAATATCCATGGGGATTCCACGGAAATATCTGTGGGAATTCCATGGGAATATCCATGAGGATTCCATGGGAGTATCCATGGGAATATCAATGGCAATATCTGTGGGAATGTCCATGGGAATATCCCTGGAGGTTCAGTGCCCAATCCCTGTCCTGCTGTCCTGATTCCCCCTTGGAAGGGCTTGGAGCACCCTGGGCCAGGGGAGGTTCCCTGCCCATGGGCTGGGCTGGGCTTTGTGTCCCTCCAAACCTGAACCATTCCAGCATTCCCTGATCCTGATCCTGATCCTGGCTCAGGGTGACACTGCAGACCTGCAGCCCTTGCATTCCTCAGCCCTGAATTTGTGGAATTTTCCATTCCCAGGTTGAACCACGTGGCTGCAGGTCTGGTGTCCCCCAGTCTGAAATCAGATACCTCCAGTAAAGAAATCGAAGAGGCCATGAAGAGAGTCCGAGAAGCACAGTCCTTAATTTCTGCTGCTATAGAGCCAGGTAATTCCAGCCAGGAGAAAAACTGATGCTCTGCAGAGCTGCCTGAACGCCTGGGGGGAATTCATTAATGAGGTTTTTAATCATCCTGCACTGGATGCTCCATGTGCTGGAATGAATCCGTTGATTTTTCCCAAAATTCTCTGATTTGGGGGCTCTAAAACACCCAAGCTTCCCTGAGGGAAGTTGCTGCTGCTGTCTCAGATTCCAGGGGAGTGTGGATTTCCTGCTGATGCTGCTCAGGGATGCTTTCCTTCATCTTCCATTCCTAATCTGGGCAACTTTGTGAATAATTCTCTTTTTTGGAGCTTCTTTCAGCAGGTTTGATTTTAGAACAAGCTCCAGCAGCTCCCTCACAAATCTGAGAGGCAGAAACTTGAACACTTGAAAATACAGAATATTCATCAGCTCTGCAGCTTCTTGATGATTTCTAGAAAAGAACAGAGCTCCTGTTCCTGTTCTTGCTTAGCTTTTGAGGCGCTTTTTTTGTGGGAAATTCAAAACAATCATTTGAGAGGTCCTTCATCCCCTCAGGAAATGGCAGATTCTGGGATTTTCACAGGATTTTCCATTCCCCTGCAGCCATCAGCTTTTCACTGACTTAAATTTAAGTTTTTTTCTGAATTTTGACTTCTCCAGTTTTGTATAAAACTTCATGTCAAAAATTCTATGACACAAACATGTCCCCATCCTCTCTTGGTTCTTTTTGTGAAGAAAATTACACACAAACCTTCCTTTCAAATGGCAAAATCAGGTTGATTTATATCAATGACATGAAGCTCCAGGTCCTTCCCTTTAGAAAACCTTTCTGAATATTAAAAAAAAAAAAAGAATAAAAGGCAGTGATTTTTATTCTGCTTTTCCTTTTTCAGACAAAAAAGATGAAAAACGAAGACATTCGAGGTCGAGGTCACGCTCGAGGAGGAGGAGGACACCTTCCTCATCCAGACACAGGTGACTGAGCAATTCCTTAAAAATTCCTTAAAATTGTTCCTCCCACAGCTGGAACAATTCCTTAAAAACACCTCCCACAGCTGGAACAACAACTGCAAAAATCCTTCTGGGGGACACTCTTGGGTTTGATTTAGGGCAATAAGGATTTATTGACATTTCAGTGTCCTGTGCAGGACAGGCAGAGCTGTGCATGGAGGTTTTTGAACCCCCTTGGGTTTGATTTAGGGCAATAAAGATTTGTTGACATATCAGTGTCCTGTGCAGGACATGGAGAGCTGTGCATGGAGGCTTTTGAACCCCCTTGGGTTTGATTTAGGGCAATAAAGATTTATTGACATTTCAGTGTTCTGTGCAGGACAGGCAGAGCTGTGCATGGAGCTTTTGTGGGATTTTTGGGGGTTTCCTTATGAGGGCTGTCCCCAAATGCCCTTGGTGTGAGTGCCATGTTGGTGTGTCCCTGGCAGACGCTCCAGGAGCAGATCAAGGAGAAGGTCCCATTCCAAATCCAGGAGCAGGAGGCGATCCAAAAGTCCCAGGAGAAGGAGATCTCATTCCAGAGAGAGGAGCAGGAGGTCTCGGAGCACATCCAAAACCAGGTGCTGACTCCAGTCCTGATTGTCCCCTGGGGAGCCACCCCTGTCCCTCCACCTCTGCATCCCCTTCCCTCTGCAGCAAATCAGGAAATGCTGTTTGAAAGTGACTTAAACTTAATCTCTCTTCTACTAAAAGGGATAAAAAGAAGGAAGAGAAAGAAAAGAAACGTTCTAAAACTCCCCCCAAAAGCTACAGCACAACCAGAAGATCCAGAAGCACAAGCAGGTACAGAAATGGGGTTTTTCTCTCTGTTCCCAGCAGGATTTTGATACACTTCAATATTAAATTAAAAAAAAAATGTTGTTGTGGTGGAGCAGCTGCTCTGTGGAAGGTGTCCCTGGCCATGGAAGGAGCTGGGCTTTGAGGTCTCTTCCAACCCAAACTATGCCTGGATCCCATTGGATCGTGATTCCAATGTGGATGTGTCTGGTATAGCCTGAGCAGCACCTGTTCCACCTGTGTCTGATACAGAATTTATTTTCCTGCAGTGTTTGAGGTAAATTCTTTGGGCTTAGAACAGTTTCCCCTTGTTTTGTGTCAGAGTTTGATGCTCCAGGATCACTGCCAAGCTCTTCCTGACTTAGGGAAACAATCCAGGCAAAAGCGTTTCATATTTTTAAAAAACCTCCCAAATTTATCTTGCAGTTTTAACAACTCTTCAGTACCCTGTGAGCAGGGCCAGGGTTGGAGTTAGGGATGCATTTGTAGCTTTTAAAAAATCACCACTGATTGCCAAATGTGCCTTGTGTCTCCCTGCAGGGAACGGCGGCGCAGGCGGAGCCGGAGCGGGACACGGTCCCCGAAAAAGCCCAGGTCTCCCAAACGGAAAATGTCCCGGTCCCCGTCACCCAGAAGGTCAGGAAAACTCCTGGCTGGAAAAAAATGGAGTCTGGGTGGGAAATTGCCAAGTTGTGACCTACAGGGAGGATCCCAGGGGATTCTGTTTTGGGGGAATCATTGATGCTTTTACTGAGCTCCAAGGCTCAGGGGTTCCAGGGGTGGTAGGAGTAGGACGTGCCCCAATTCCCAGTCCCTCTGGCTCTGCATATGAGGGATGAGCTGATTTGGGGTGGCCTGGGCATTCTGTGACCCTGTCCCAGGATGGGGAGCTCGAGGTGCTCCTCTGTAAAACACTGGAGCATCGCTGTTCTTGCCGTGAACCCTGCGGGACCCTTCAGCTTAGGAGATTCCATGGTTCTGTTTGCCACAGCACTGCTCAGCCTTGGGTTTGTGGAGCCCAAGCCAGAGCTAAGGAGTTGGGATTTGGGATATTTGCTGAAAGCAGAGGCTGTTCCCTACTTGCACTCTGCCATTTTCCTGTGGGTTTGCTGGGAGCTGTGGGGGATGCTCTGGACACAGCTCCAGCCATGGAATGGGGTGATGGTGATGGGCCTCATCCTCTTCCTGCTGATCCTCACAGGCATAAAAAGGAAAAGAAGAAGGATAAAGACAAGGAGAGGAGCAGGGACGAGAGGGAGCGATCAACGAGCAAGAAAAAGAAGAGCAAAGACAAGGAGAAGGATCGAGAGCGGAAATCCGAGAGCGACAAGGATGTGAAAGTATGTTCCAAAAACCCCCGGAGCTGCTCCCAGCCCTGCCCCACATCCCCCCAGCCCGGCCCCCAGGGAAGGGCTAACGTGTCCCTTTCCCTGGCAAAGCAGGTCACAAGGGACTACGACGAGGAGGAGCAGGGCTACGACAGCGAGAAGGAGAAGAAGGAGGAGAAGAAGGTGGCGGATGCTCCCTCCCCCAAAGGGAAGGAGCCTGGAGCCGAGAAGGGCAGCGGGGACCCGGGCAGGGAATCCAAGGTGAACGGGGACGACCACCACGAGGAGGACATGGACATGAGCGACTGAGCCCGCCCACAGCCCCTCCAGTGTGATCCTTTATGATGCTGTACTTGTTAATCCTCAACCTAGATGTATCCAGCTCCGAGCTCTCCATGGTCTGTCCATCCCGATACTAACTCACACCCAAAGCTTGAGACAGGGACTCCCCCCTGCTCCGGGGGCCCAGCTGGGGCCGGGCCAGGCTGCACATCCCTCCCACAGCACAGCACGGGCTGGGCCACCCCTCCCTGCCTCCCTCCCTCCCTGCTTCCCTCCCTCAGGAGTGTCCCGGGCTGGGCCCAGCAGTGTGGGAATGTCCCAGGGGTGGGGGGAGGGTGGCACAGCCCCCCTGTCCTGTGGGAATGCCCCAGGAGGGTGGCACAGCCCCCCTGTGCTGTGGGAATGCCCCAGGAATGTCACAGCCCCCCTGTCCTGCAGTCACCAGGGGCTGCCGGGGGCCTCCCGGACACTCTGGGATCGGCCTTGGATCGCACCAGCTCTTTGTGCTCTTGGCTTTAGTTGTGGTTTTAAGCCATGTGCTGGGTTTGGTTTCCTGGTGGGTTTTGGTTGGCTTTGCCCAGGGTTCCATGTCCTGACCTTCCTGAGGGCTCTCCCTCCGCCGTGTCCGTTCAGATCCATCCAGGGTGAGCTGGAATCTCTGGCCTCGGGGAGTCCTGCCCGTGCCCAGTGAGGGAGGGTTGGGGGAGCAGCCTCACCCCGGGCTGGGGGCTCAGGAGCTCACCAGCTGCAGCAGGGAGTGCATTTTAAAATGACCTTGGTCTGTTTTTAAAGCAAGTCCATAGATAATGTACTTTTTACTTGATCTCCAGTTGTACAAACAGATGAATTTGTGTTCCTGTCCCAGCCGTTCCCTCCCTCCCGCACTCGGTGATCCCATGGTATTTGCAGAGTAGTTACCCAAAGCTGTTCCTTAGTTCCAGCAGCTCCAGAGCTTTTACTTTTGTGCAGATAAAGAGACAAAAGTAGCCGACAGTCTGTGCCATGTTGATGTACAGTTTCGGAAAATGTTTTACAGAACTTTGATAATAAAACCCTGAAACTTCCAACTCCTCTTCCTAGAAAACTCCTGGGTTTTATTTCCACTGCTGGATGCACCAAACTTCACCTCATTGCTTACAGGGGACTGTTCCATCTCCCTCTTACAGTGAAGAAGGAATTATTCCACTTTGGGGGAGGGAATGGGTTAAAATGGGAATGTGGAGGTTTATGGGACTGCTGAGAAGGACCTGGGAGCGCTGGGGGATGAAAAGCAAGAGAAGGCTCTGGGGAAACCCTGCCTGGCAGGGAACAGGGCAGCTCCCTGCACAGCTGCAGTCAGCAAAATCTTTACCTGGCAGTGGCTGAAGCCCTTCCTGGAAGTTTTCCTGCCCATTTAGGAACAGGAGATTCTCAATCAGCAAATCTGCACCTACAGAGGGAGGCCCTGATCACTCTCTGAGCTCAGGGGCTGATGCTGGGGGCAGGAGAGCAAGGCTGAGTTTAAAAACTAAAAACCCCAACCCCATCCCTCCCTTAAAAAAACCCCAAAAATCCAAACCCAAAAGAACCCAAAACCTCCAGAGTCTCCCTCAAAGCCAAAAGAAAATACCAAACCAAAAATCCCCTCAAACTCCCCCACCCTCCTGCAGGGCCAAAGCCTCTGTGGACATCCAGGCTTTGCTCTCCATTCCCCCAGAACCGTCCCATCCTGTGATCCAAGGGATTCCTGGATGGAGGAGGTGAAATCTCTGGAAGGACTGAACTAATCAGTGAATTCCAGGCTCCTTTTCCCTCCCTCCCTGGCAGCTGTTCCCAAGCTGCTCCCTCATCTCTGGGCAAGGCCAGGAACTGCTCCCCACAAAACCCGGGATTCACAGAGGGCCGAGAAGAGGCTGTAATGAAAATGCAGGATTTTATTTAAAAAATGACCAAGAAAATGCCCTTGCAGAACGCAGCAGCAGGAGCTCATTCCCTCCCCTCCCATCCTGCTCCCACAGTCCCGGGAAGCGCCGGGACAGGAGAGGGAAGCCTGGATTGCACAGGTGGAGCAGTTTCCCAATCCAACAGCATAGTTTGGTCTTTATTCTAACAAATGATACAACCCAAAGTGACTATGAGTGAAAGGGAGAGAAAACCAGGGAGCAGACGCCAGGAAAACGCAGGAGAGGTGACTCGTTTCCCATGGGAGTTAAAAATTGTCAGGAAAAGAAAAGTGAAACTGCAGCATTACAGGAATTGGTTAATCCAGATTAAATAACTCAATTCTCCTGGTGGGAATTACAACTCAGGAGCAGAGACAGGAAAAGAACAGAGGGGAATCTCTGGGAATATCAATGGAATACAGTGGGAATCCAGCACAAACACATTGTGGGGGATGAATGGATCCAAGGCAGGAATGGGGAAGTGCAGTGGTGGGGGTGCAGTGGCTGGAGAGCAGCTCCAGGAGAGGAAAACCGGGGGGTTCCCTTTGCCAGGGGACACAGCAGGAGCTTGGAAGACCAGAGGAAGAGTTTGGTGCAGAAACAACCCACGGGATCCTTCCGCAGTGAGGTCGGAATTGGGCTGAGAGAAATTCCTGGTTGTCTTTAGGAGCCGTAAAAAAACCTCGGAAAAAAAGATGTGGTGGGAGGGGAGGGGAGCCCCAGCCCCCCAGGAGCAGAGGGATGTGATTCCCACCAGGCTGATCCAACTCCCTTCTCCTCCTGCCCTGGATTCCCAGAGCTGCTCCTGGTCCCCCTGACATTCCCAGGGCTCAGGGATGAGCTGGAGCTGCTCCACGGACATGATCCATGGATCTGTGCTCACTCCCAGAGACCAAACCCTCCTGTACCACCGGGCCTGGCCTTCAGGAAGATGGGAAAAGCCAAGGTGAGGCTCTGCTGGATCAATCCTGCTTGGAAAAGGAATTCCCAGAGCCAGGGCAGAGGGGAGGGACTGGGAACACCCCAGACACACATCCAGGCCCACAAACATTCCCTGTGTCCATGCAACAAAAGCAGGCTGTAGTGGAGAAAACATGGATAGAAACATGGATCCCAACAGGGGCAGCCCCTGGGGATCCACAGGCTCAGCCCAGTGTCCCTCTGACAGAATTCCTGCAGTGCATCCACCGGGAAACCTGCCCAGGTGTCCCTGTGTGTGAGAACTCCTCACCCGGAATGTTCAGACTGGAAAAACATCCCAGGAGGAGGGAAAAGAACTGAGAGCAGCTCTGGGAGCCCACAGGGCTGCCCTGGGAGCTGGGGAACAATCCAGGGAATTCCCATCCCTCAGCTCCACAGGGAGAGCAGGAGCAGCTGGGATTTCCTGGGATAAACCAGAACAGGGACAGCTCCAAAGGCAGAACAAGCCTTGGAGCAGCTTCCTGCAATCCTTCCTGTAGAGCCTGGAAGTGTCCCAGGGAGCAGCCGTGGCCTGGGGGGTGAAAATCCCCCAGATCTGCAGCCAGAGGCCCCAGGAACCACAGGAACACTTCCAGGGCCTGCCCTGGGCTTTGGGGAGACACCCCAGGGCCACCAGGACCCAGCAGGGGCTGCTCCAGAGGGGATGGAGCCACAGGAGCCTCAATCCCACCCCAAACCCTTTTTGTTTTCCAGTTCCAAGGGCAGGATCCACCCTGGGATCCAGCAGTGGCTGCACTGCCCAGGCCCCACAGCCCCAGCAACGCTTCCACGGAGGCAGGGATGAATTTGGGATAACCAAAAATGCAAAGAAACACAAACCCATGGATCCTCCCTGAACCAACGAGGAAAGGGAGCTCTGACATTCACCTCGGGGAGGAACCTCTCACCCCCACTGGAATTCCCAAGGAATGGGGGGCCCTGTATGGCACCAGCTTTGACCCCACAGCTGGCACAGGTCCTGCAGCTACACAAAACAGCCTGAAGGGAGCCCTGGGAGGGGACAGAGCCCTGTGCTGCCCCACGGGGATCCTGCCCTGCACCAACCCAAGCTCCAGCTCAGCCCCTGGACAATTCCCAGTGTGTCCCAGAGGATCCAGGAGCAGCACAGATGGTGTCAGTTCATCCCAAAGGTGTGAAACACGGCAGGAATTCATCATCACTTGGGAGAACAAGTTCCATCATTCCCAGAGGATTCCACACCTGCCCTGACACGGCCCTGCTGGAGTAATTTCCCTTTTTGCTTGTTTTCCCTCAAGTTTTATTTTGGATTTGAGGTTGAATTAACAACAAAGCTGCACTGCTCCCCTGTCCCAATGCTCCCCTGTCCCAGCGTTTCCCTATTCCCACACATCCCAGAGCTCCCCAGGTTCCCAGAGGTGCTGGGAAAGGATCAACCCCACCCTCCACCCCTGGACTCTGCTGACAGTGATTCCCTGGGCCTCCTCCATGTCCTTCCCCAGAGCAGCCTCTTTGGGATGGATCAGAGGGATTCCAGCAGTTTGGAATCCTCTGCTCTCAGGTGTGCCTGACACCTCGCCCTGTGCTGAGCCCCTCCCTTGTCCCTCGTGCTCAGCACAGCTGTTCCCTCCACTTGAGCATCAATGATCCTCTTCATTATAAACTTTGTTCCTTAACTCTATGGAATTCCAGAAAAAGTTTTTACCTACAGTGCACAAAGAATATAATTTGGAAAATATTTACAGTTTTGTACAATGACACCACAGCACTTGAATCTAAATTTCTTCATACAAACAAATAGCACCATCAGCCTTCTGCACAAATCTTGCCTAACAAACCCCAAAAAGGTGGATTATTGTTAGATGAGGAGACTGGAACAACTGGGAATGGGAATAAGCTCAAGGAGTACTGAAACATCCATGAAGGGGAGCTGGAGAAGATGAGCTTTAAGGTTCCCCCCACCCCAAACCAGTCTGGGATTCTCTGTAATTAAAACACCAAGAGGCAGGAAATGAATGTGGGAACACCCCAGTGAGCACCACAACGACCCCAAGTGCAGAGAAAGCTGCTCCTGCAGGAAGGGGTGATGCCTGAGCTTTCCCCAGTGCAGCCCAGTTTTCCAGGCTGCTGAGGGCACACACAAACTGACCTGGTGGTGCTCGGCCTTCCTGGGACGTCTCTCCCAAGTGAGGGTCAAATCAAGGGTTAATAAGTGACATTCCCAGCCAGGCAGGCCTGCAGTGCTCCCCAAAGCCCCAAGGAGCCAGGCAGGGAGCAGAGAGCAGGGAGGGAAGCAGGAATGAAGGGATCAGCCCCAGGCTGGTGCTCCCTGCAGAGCACAGCTGGCTCTGCCCCGGCGTGCAGGAGGAAATCCAAGTGTCAATGGTGCCCATTTGGTTCATTCATCTAGAGCCAAGGCATTCCTTCAGGATACCTTCCAACATTCTGTGGCTGAGCTGGGAGCTCAGGGAGCACGGGAAGGACAGGGGGGGATCACCCCCAGCCCCAGCTCGGTGCCAAGGTCCAGCAGTGCCTCGTGGATCACCACAAGTGTAAAAAAAATTTAAAAACCAGCAGCTCCTCCCAAGCTGGGGGGTGGCAGCTCCCGGGCCAGGACTGGCTGTGCCAAAGGGAATGGCAGCAGCAGGCTCTGGGAAGAGGGAGCTGCAGGGGCTGGGTGCCCACCCAGGGCAGTGCCAGCACATCCGCACTGCTGCTCCTTCCCTTTGCTGCGGCCTCAGCGAGTCCATCCCTTCCTGTGGCCCACGGCTCTGCTCTGCTGTGGGGGCAGCCATTCCCTTTCCCTGGGATGCAGGAGCGGGGGGACATTCCCCAGGAGCCTCCCAGGCCCCTTAGAGGTCGGGGAAGCGGCTGGGATCCTCCTTGTAGTCGTCGGGAATGGTGAAGATGGAGTCGTGGAACTCGTCGTAACGGAACTCCTGGAAGGTCACAGTGGCCGTGATGGTGGGGAACACCGGGATGTCTGCAGGGCACCAAGAGCCTGGTCAGGGCCAGGAAAAGCCAGGAAAGGCACCAAGCCCAGCCCTGCAAGTGTCCAAAGCCAGCTTGGACAAGGCTTGCAGCAAGCTGGGATAGTGGAAGGTGTCCCTGTTCATGGGAATGGGAGCACGAGGTGGGATTTGAGGTCACTGCCAAGATAACTGCTCTGGAATGCTGTGCAAATATGGCACAGCCAGGACTGGCAGGCTCACACAGCTCCCTGCAGTTCCAGAAACCCTGGAGCCCTTAGGAAAGGGGCTACTGCTTCTGGATCATCTGTCCCATGAATAAGTTGATTTTGGACGTTTCTATCTGTTACGAGTGCAACAGTTTTATATTTTTAACTTAAAATAAATCTATCACCAGTAATCTTTGAGGAAAGGGAAACACAGGAATGTTACAAAACACTCCACACCTGGATCCTTCCCTAATGTAGGAATAATCCAGCACATCCCACTGCCCTTGGAGCAAGGCCCCAGCATTTCTGTGCTCCTGAACATTCCAGCAACACATTTCTAGGTGACAGTTCTTCCCCAAAACTCAAAAAAAGACCTTCTAAATACATTGCAAGAATAAATGCACACGTTTAGATTGGATATTTGGGAAAGTTTCTCTTGGGAAGGGTTTTCCAGCCCTGGAGGAGTCCCCATCCCTGGCAGGATTTCAGAGCTGTGTGGCTGTGGCACTTGGGGACATGGGGCAGTGGTGGCCTTGGCAGTGCTGGGGAATGCTTGGACTCAGCCTTAGAGGGCTTTTCCAACCTAAAACTGTGGATGTATCAAGGCCCAGGAGTGGCTGTGTGCTCTTACCTAACTTGACAGGAAAGCCTGGTGGAAGCTTCATTTGAACAAATTCTCTAAGTTTGTTAAAGTGCTTGAAGGGTGCAATGACTTCTAAGACATTCAACAACCTGCAAAGGAGAGCAGAGCCCGTGACAGATCCCCCTGCCACACCCTGTGCCTCTGGAGCAGGAAAACATCACCCAAAGGGCCCAGGGGACAGAGGAGGGGACAATGACATCATCCCAGGGTTAAAGGGTCACCCCACATCTCGCTGATCCAGAGTTACAACAAACAACACCAGGATGGCAATTCCTCATCCTCATTTTCCACAGGAGATGAGGGATGAGCTACCACCCCCCTTCCTTCTCCATGGACATGTGGAACTGACCTGGCTTTGCACTTTGGTTTAGGGGACACAATTTTGGGCTAAAACTGATTATGGGGGAAAGCATTTCAGAATTCTGTGGCATCAGCCACCAGTTACTGATAACCCTGCCCAAAACTCTGCTCTCATCAAGCCCAGGTAAGGGCTTGGCTCCTTCCCCAGCCCCAGCAGCTCCCAGCTTCCCAGTTTAAGGGATTCCTTGCTCAACTCCTGGGGATCTGGAGGGTTCATGAATAGGTAAAAACATTCCCAACAGGAATAACTCCCGTGGGCAGGAGCTTGGACTCACGATTCGATTCCTAAGGGGAATTCCTGGCTCATTGCTATCGTGGCTTTGAAGGTTTTCTTGCTCTCCTTGCAGACCAGCTCCCTGCCCAGGTGAGGAGCTCTGTGAGGGAGAGGCAAAGTCAGTGTTTCCCAGGGAAACCCTGGGTTTAGAGGAAGGAAAACAGACTTGGGTTGGAAAACATCAGGGAAGAATCCCTACTTTCAAAGGATTTGCTTTTTTGTAAAGCTGTGCAGAATAAAGATTTAAAAAACCATCTTAATTTAGATTACTCTGAGCTCTGCTAAACCAGAAGACAAGACAAAAAGAGGAAAACTACTCCAATAAAACAATTCCTCATAAACATGGCGTTAATAAACCCTACAGGAAGTGTTTATTACCCACTACCCACAAATGCCCATGGCAGGGGATGGAACTGGATGGGCTTTAAGGTCCCTTCCAACCCAAAGCATTCCAGGATTCCCTGAGGAACTGTGTTCCCACACACAGGGATTCCCTGGAGCTGAGGCACTGTGTCCCCACACACAGGGAGTCCCTGGAGCTGAGGCACTGTGTCCCCACACACAGGGATTCCCTGGAGCTGAGGCACTGTGTCCCCACACACAAGGATCATTCCCAGCCCTCTGGAGAACCAACACCCAGACACCAAACCCAACCTTCCTCCCTCCCCACAAAACAAGCAGCACCCACCAAGTGGAGAACTCCAAAGCCCAGCAAACCCCTCCAGGCCCATCCCAAGGATCCAGAGGTGTCCCTGCAGGCCTGGCAGGCCCAGCAGCACTCACTTGCCACTCTCTGCAGAGATGTACTCCTCCCACGAGATGGTGTTGGGGGACGGCGGCGTCAGCGACTGCCGGCGCACGGGCTGGGGACAAAGAGAGCTCAGCTCAGGGCTCCTGTTCCTCATCCTGACATTCCCACCTGGAACTGCCCCTCAGCACTGCCCTGCTGCTCCCAGCTCCTGTCTGAGCCCCCACTGAGGGCTTTGGCCTCCAAGGGCACTTTCTATAGGACTGGGCTGTGCTGCTCCATCATAATGAGTTAATTCAGGGCTCCGAGTGCCAAGGCAGCAGCTCCAGCTCCAGCAGAAATCAATTAATCACTTTAAAAGCTCTGTGTGTGTTCCCAGCTGAAGCCTGGCTCCTTCTGAAGAGCTCTTGATTTCCTGGTGCTAATCACAGGCTTCCTCCCATTTTAATGAAGCTCAAAGGAACACGATTGCCTTTCTGGCTTCCCTTTCATTCCCAACAATCAACATTGGGTCTAAAAGAATCCAAAGTGATTTGCCACAGCCAAACCCCTCATCTCTTCTAAGAGCCAAATTAAGGCTGAATACCCAATATAACCACAGAAATCCCTCCCTGTGTGCGCTAATCAGGGTAATTCATTAATGCATCACCACAATTACACTTGTGGGTCATGTTTACGATTTTTAAATTACGCCAATCGAAAGAAAATAAAAACATCATCTGTGCATTTTGCACCACGAGTGGTGTGCAAGATTCTTCTCCCACATCCTGGGGAAGAGTTCATACCTCAAAATTCTGCTCCATGAGGTTGCCCCCTTTGCTCAGGCTCTCCATGATCGCTTTATTCCGAAGGATGTCCTCCTCACTGAGATGTTCCCTTCTTTTCCTGGACTCCAACACAAGTCCATTCACCAAGTAGAAATCTGCCAGGAAGTTTCCTACTCTTTCCTGCACGCAAGGAAATGGGGATATTAACGACTCACAGAAGATGAAATAAAAACATTTTGATTCTTGAGCATCAAATAATGGCAATGAGGGAATTTGGGGATTGAGCTGGCAGTGGGCAATCCCAAAAATCCAGCAGGACTTCTTATGAAGGGAAGCTTTGAGACAGAGATTGTTGAAGAATCTGAGTGAAATCCCTTTCCAGAGCACTGCCTTTCTCCAGCAGGAGTGCACAGAATCCTTCCTGCACTCCTTGGGATCAACCTGCAGAAATCAGAGGCTCCTGGAGTAAAACCATTCCCAGAACAATCTGTCCTCCCCCTGCTCAACAGCCACAGAATCTTTCTGCCTCATCTTTCCTGCTGAAGGAGTCCAGCAGAGAGATTCCACATGGAATGAACTTGGAATAATCGGGGATACAGGGACAGGGAATTTTCCTTTGTCTTGAACACCTTTTCCTTCCAGAATCCTGGACTGGTTTGTGTTGGAAGGGACCTCAAAGCCCACCCCATCCCAACTGGGACATTCCACTGTCCCAGGCTGCTCCAAGCCCTGTCTTTGGGCACTTCCAGGGATGTGACAGCCAGAGTTTCTCCAGGAGATCTACTCAAATACTTCTTCCAGTGCTCTGAGCTTCCCTCCCACTCACAGTTTTGTCCTCCCTGAAGAGCCAGCCTGTTTGGGCCCGTGTGAAGGTGATGGATTTGGTGGATAAGGTGGCAGAGTAAATATCACTGCTCATCAAAATGTCAACCTCCTCTTCTGTCTCCATCTCAGATTCCTGGAAGAAAAAAAAATCCAAAAATGCTCAGCAGAACTTACAACCAACCATTGCTTCTTCTAAAGATACACCAATAAATACAAATCCATAAGCCTTGTCCTTTGGACCTTTTCCCAGAAGCAGCATTTCCTGAATTTTGAAGCAGTTTTAGAAAACCTCGGGCCAAATGGTTTCCAAATAGTTTAATCTTGAATATTAATGTGAATAAAGCATCCCAGTGGGATTTATGCAGCAGCTCAGCAGCCACGCCCTTTCCACAGGCAATAATCCATCTGCTTAAGTGATTGGGGGATAAAGCTGTAATTAAAGACTTGACTAATTACAGGGGGTCCAGTTGAGTCAGACCCTCACGTTGCCATCAGCTGAAGTGGCCACGGGGTGACTAAAAGGATGCAAAGCAGTGGGAACAGGTCTGAAAACCCACCTGAGGACACCTAAATTAAACCCAGCAGAAAGATTAAAAGCAGCACATCATAATTTAAACCACATCTTTCCAATCTATTCCCATCCCAGCTTTTCCTCAAGCAGAAATCTGGATTCAAAGCTGGTTTTTCCTCACAAAATTCGACGTCACCTTCACAGCTCGAGTTGGAACGACTGAAGCAAAAATTGGTTTGCAGCTCTTTGGGTGTTTCTGAGGTAAATTTTGTTTGATACATCCCCAAAAAAGCCTGGGATGTGTCCCATCCCCCCTTCCCAGAGCTTTACCTCGTGGTGTATTCGCTGATAAACTTTTTGCTCGTTGTCTAAAACTACAAAAGATTCGGAGGGCGCGGCGTCACCGTTAAAAATGAAGCTCAAATCCCCTCGTTGGCACTTCATGTCAGTAAAGTCTATCAGAGTTGTGTCCAGCCTGTGAAAACAAGCCCAAATTTCACAAAAATGAGCCACAAACGCAGGAGGAAGTTCAGCTTTCAAGCAGGAAAGTGAATTTTTTTAATGGCAAACAAACACATAAATGGTTGAGTTTTCATAGGATTTCGGATGCAGAAATCAGCAAAAAATTGCTAAAAAGGTAAAGTTTTCTTCAGAAAATTGTATTTAATACTGCCAGCATGAGGAGGGGATGGGGAGAGAATTTATTCAGTGCTACAGTGAGAAAAAAACCCTCAGCAAGATCCTACACAGGCCCTGACTTGAGGAACAACACTGGGACATGACCCAAAATCTGAAGAGGACTCAGAAACAAACTCTCTTTTTTTAAAATTTGACTTATTTTTCTTGCTGTTTCTATTATTTCTCCCTCACCAACAGCAAGGAAATGCTCCTGCAGACCTGAATAACTGGAGGAAGATGGAGCCAAGGCCATGGATCTCTGTAGCAATTCACATCCAATATTGCTAGAGCATTTATTTCTCTTAAAAAGGTGCTTAAAGAACCTGAATTGGGTGACTCTTAAGTGGTGAGGGATTAAAACTCCTCAAGGATTTGCCTTTGATTCTAAGGAAAAACCTGTATTTATTTCTTTCCCCTCAACTCAGGCCCCATTCAGAAATGAGATGGAAAGCAACAGCCCCAGACTCAAATTTCACCTAAAAATTCACTTTACACACCCAAGCTGCCCCTTTAACAGAACACCAATTTCTACAGATTGAATCTCCAGGATCATATTCTTGCCTCTTTCTTTTAAATTTTGGCCCCTGAAGAAAATGCCAGAAAACACATTTGATTCCAAACTAAATCAGTTGAAGAGCTGAGCTTGGAGAGACTCCTGAAACCCCCAAATGAATTTGTGAATTTGTCACATTAGACACCTTAAAGAGAGGAATTATATCACTTTTTTTTTTTTTTTTTAAACTCCAGACTGGAGCAGCAACATTTCTCCACAAACCACTGGAATTTATTTGCAGCTGTGTTATAAATATCCAATCCCTGTTTTCTGGTAGATAAAGCTTTATCCAGCTGCTCTTGCTCTATATTTGAGTTATATTCAGGTCAAAAGAGATCATCAGAGAGCCTGAAATTCCAAGCCACAGTGCTGTGTCATGGATGTGCCCAGGCTCCTCAGGGATTCTGCCAGGCTCACTGGGATCCAGCTTTTCCCTGGGAAAAAAAAAACAAACCCAAAAGTACTCACCTGATATTTATACCTTGTTTGTGTATTTTACATGCATCAGAAGGCAGAATTCGGGAAAGTAAAGGCACTGAAGGAGAGAGAGAAAAGGCAATCAGGGCACTGAGATCCCTCTGCAAAGTATTCCCATTAAAACCATCCCATCAGATTGATTCTGGATGTGTTTTAATGCAAATATAGCATTTTCCATCATCATCTCAATCAAACACAACCAACAGCAGGGGGATTTCTATTTGATAAAACTGATTTTTTTGTTGTTGTTGTTATTGTAACTGCACACCCTGCTTCCAATATCAGCCAGAATTTGTATTTCCATCACAGGTAAACCATTTATAAATCCTAAGAACTGTGGCTGTTCACAGTTGGAATTCTGGGATTTAACAGTTCACACAATGCACCAAGGGAAAGCCTGGCTCCAATTAAAGCAGAACAGCCACAAGCTTTAAACTTATCCAAAGTATTAATATTAATTACTAAATTAACAAGACACATAAAATCATAGAATCCCAGACTGGTTTGGGTTGAGATCCTTGAGGATCTTCCCATCCCATTCCCTGCCATGGCCCAGCTTCTTCAAGCAAAGAGCTTCTTCCTCCCTTTACTGAGTCACTGGATGAGAATTCAGCTCCAAAAGTGAATAAGCAAAACTAAATCTGGAGAAAGTTGTGTGTCCTTTCCTCAGGACTGAGCTCTCCAGCACAGAGCAGAGGAGAACAACTGTGCTGCAGGCTGATTGCATGATCTCCCTGGGGAAGGGACATGGAAGCACTCACCCCAACTTTGAAAATCCCAGTGAAGCTCTAGATAGAAGTCACCTAGCTGAGAAGGAAAGAAGAATGTGTCAACAAGCTGGTCAGGGTAAACAATTGCAAAATTTGCTGAAAGACAGGCAGAAGTTGTGTTTGGCAAACAAAGAAAACTTTCTTGAATGTTGTACTTGAATTTGTACTGAGCTTAAACATCTCTGAAGCTTTAGCTGCAGCAGAATCAATAATGATAAAATGATGTAACTTATCTAAACTCACATTTTTAATCATTTTTTAATACTAATTCAACTATCAAGCTCTGGATTGCAAAAGATTTATTGTAAACACGCCTTTAAAAAACACCTGTGGAGCTCTCTGCTTGCTTTGATTGATCCCATCCAATCCCACGGAATTAGAATTAATTATACAATAATTAATGAGTCAAGTTTCAGGCAGGAGTATTGCAAACACCAATTTCCACTGGCCTTTTGGAAATGTGCTGAAGTCATCAGGTCAGACCTCCTGAGCATGTGTGAGCCACAGCCAACCCCACAGCACAGCTCAGCTTTCACAGGGACAATTTAATTCAGTATTTTGATAAATAACTAGGTTTCTACAAATTGCTGTCCTCAAATTAAGTAATATTTCACTGTGTCCAAGAGGAATTGGCTGCTGGATGCTGATGGAGAATGAAACCTAAAATCTCCTCCATCACTGGGCAGGAATCATTTAACAGACTAGGAAATTATTCATTGATAGAAGATTTAAGAAAGCTTTAAAAATCTTATGAAATAGAGATTCTTTAACTGTGAGATTGCAAAGATGGTGAGGAGGTCTGTCTTACACAAACCTTTTATTTGAATTTCTAGAAGTTCAAAGGAAGTATTAACTTAAAATAGAATTCTGTGACCCCTTAAAACAGAGCCAAGATTGCTTTTAAGAGCAAAAGATTGGTAAAAAACATGGAACAAACTTCCTGGCAGTTTCCCAGAGTGTCCATACTCGGAGCACAAGTCATACTTTCCACCCCAGCTGGTTT
This sequence comes from Pycnonotus jocosus, assembly GCA_013400435.1. Lineage (NCBI taxonomy): Eukaryota > Metazoa > Chordata > Aves > Passeriformes > Pycnonotidae > Pycnonotus > Pycnonotus jocosus. The sequence goes on from VWYP01035016.1 coordinate 24,821, forward strand.
TGTCTGCACAACTCACCTCTTTCAGGGCTTTTAATAACCGAGGTCGCTTCTCTTCAACACTTTCCCTGGACTGCTGCTTGAGCTTCCTCAGGAGTGCTGAAACTACACAGGAATTAATCCATGAACTCTGTTTGTTTGGTAATTAGAGGTGTCTTATTTGTGGTCTTAAACCCAACAATGCAATGGAACATTTCATCAGACCTGAGAAATTAATCCCAGTTTCAGGAGCTGCACATTAACCTGCCTGGATCACTCCAGGAAGAAAAGCCTCAATAATTGTTTGTAAAATTAACTGTATAATCATATCAAGAGGGTTTTTACACAGGTATTAGTAAATATGTGGATACAAATATACTGAATAGGTGTAACATCTACTCCACTGAAAAAAGCAGTAGTGAGGAGATGACATGAGAATGTTGGTAGATTATAAACTATGCATGAATATATTAATAATACATTTATTTATGTAACACACAGTGAGTTCTCTGCTATAGGGATGCACCACCACACATGGTAATACCAAACACTATTAACATCCACCAGTGAGTAGCAGCAGAACAATTTCCTTTTGCTACTCCGTGTCTGAGTTGAATAAATAATACTTGAATAATATATGATATATAAATTATATTTTCTCACTGGTCTGTCAAGATGCAGCCTAAAAGCCACATCCCAGTGGCAGGTGATACATAAATAAACCTGTGAGCACAGGGAGCAGCTCAGATCCATTTGGATCCTGTCCCTCCCATTCCAAAATCAGAATGTGCTGGTGCAGAGCTCTCCCAATGCCCTCAGTCTGAGCAGAGTTTACAGTTTGCTGATGGAACCCAGGGCAATTTCTTATCAAGGAAATGGATGTGCCTGATCATGTTCAGATAGAAAACGTTCAGCTGATTAAGAGAAACCCTTCAGAGAGCTGAAAGAGGGCTGTGGGAAAATAACCCAGCTTGAGAGCTCTGCTTTCCTGTTGTGAATGAGCCCCAGTTTGGGATTCACTGGCAAATTGGGCTGAAGGAAGAGGTGCTTACTCATCTGTCTGTCTCCATAGCTGATGGCTTCGGCCAGAGGGCTCCATCCCTGAGCGTTTTTCACCTTTACTGGAGCATTATGGGCTAAAAGCAGGTGGGCACATTCTGGGGAAAAAAATATCCACAGTTATTGACAGGAAAGGATGCAGCAGGAGCAGTCAGAAGAAAACTCTATCAATGCAATTCATATCAGAGATATTACACAGATTATCAAAACACATATCTGGGTTCTGACTCACTCTAACAAACAAAGCCATTTACGCAAGTACTTCCAGCATTCCCCTGTTCAATATTACCACTAGAAATAATTGGTGATCAGCAGCCACCAATTATATAACACTGAAGACCTGTCCCTCCTGCTACGTGGATTTTTGCTTTTTCTAATATTTCTGCATGTCAGATATTTATATTATTGTGGAACAAGGATATTTATATTTATATTTATGACATCAGTTCTCTCTGCTGCACACACAGAGCAGAGATACCTCAGGGCCTTCATCCCTCTCCAAGAGGTGACTGGATTATGGGGACATGGATTTGGGGCAACTCCCATCAGGTGTATGGCAGGCAGAGAAGGGTGAGGCACCAACACATCCCCGTGTGCCAGAACATCCTGGGGAATCTGGGATTTAAGGAGGGCCAACAGGCACCTCTCTGCTCCAGGAAAGCCTCAGAGCAGGTGTGGAACCAACAGCTGCATTCCCCATCCACAGGTGGGCAATGAAAAAACGGACACCAGGAGGGTTTCAGTGCTCCCAGGTGCTCCTTGGAAATGGTTCTTGAGTTTCCAGCCACGGGGAAACCTGAGCACATGGCACTAAAGCCACCCTGAGCTGTCTGGAGGTGATGGAGCAGGGCCCAGCTGCCTCATCACCAAGCCTGGGACATCCTGGGTTATTTTCCTACCACAGGTGCCACAGGAAACTGCACTGGTCATTCCAGATGCAGCAGCTGTGAGTCAGTGGCAGTGGCTGGGGAGGAAGAGATGCCTCCCTGCTGAATAAACTGTCTCCTGTGGGGATAAACAAAGGCCCTGAGTAACCCAGCCAAGGCACAGAGGGGGTTTTATGGTTCCTTAAACAGTGCCCGGGACAAGAACATCACCCTGCAGGGAGCAGGCAAATCAGCTTGGAATCACCAGCCAGAATCCATTTCCAGTACAGTGAACAGGCTGGGAGAGTTCACCTGGAGGAAAGAAGGATCCAGGGAGAGCTGGAGAGGGACTGGGGACAAGAAGAGACAGGAAAAGGGGGAATGGCTTCCCACTGCCAGGTGGGATATTGGGAATAAAGCTCGGATTTCTTTTCCCACTCTTCTTCTCCAAATCCATGTGGCATCTTCTTCCCAGAAAACCTCACTAGCTTGAAACACAGGATGGACTTTCAGGAAAACAGAAAAAAACCTCTTTTTTCCTGTTGCCCCTAAATCTTCAGGATCACTGAAGAGATAACAAAACAAATGGTTCTACCCACCTTTATGTCCCAACATCACAGCAAGATGTAAAGGAGTGTTTCCTAAAAGAAACCATAGAAATAAAAGAGATTAAAGTTACCAGAATCCATTGCAATCCCTTCCTTAGGAAACTCCAGCTCCTGCCCTAACCCAGGAACACACCAACACCCACCAGAGGAGAGACATTTTTCTAAGGAACCAGGAGGATTATAATTGTCAAAATAAATATACTGAGACACATTTCATGGGCCAAGAGAGGGTTCTTAATGATATCTTGAAACTCACTCCAGGCAAAGAGGTCCAGAGGTGTCTTTGAGAAAAGCACAACCCAAACCCCTCTGCTCCCCACGGGCTGAAGGGTCTGATCCCTTCCCGGCCTGACATATCTGGGTTAAAAGCTACTCACAGATATGATACTGATTAAAAATTTAACAGCCTGTTTTATTAATTTTTCAAAGACTGAGTACTCATTTTTTTACAACCACAGCACTGGGCATATTGAGAAGGAGCAGCACTTTCACGACAAAGCTGCTGTTTCCAAAGAAAGCTTTGGGGGTGATCAGCAGCCTCTCAAACCTGTCCCCATTTTCCTGGTGATGCTCGTGACACAGGTGGCATTTGTGTTGTTAAAAATTCACTGTCAGGCACCCAGAGCTGTTTTTCCTGGATTAATGCTGCTACCAGGCTCATGACACACTTAAGGATGCAAAGTTCTTCCATTTAAATGTATTTTGCACGTTTAAACACTTTCTTAGAGCAGTCAAGAGAAAAAAAAAAACAAAAACAAAAACACTGGAAAACAAATTCCTTGTGCAATTCTAACGCACACACTTGGCTGAGAGTTATTTTCCAACTCCCATTTTGTCAGCAAGAAGAACCTGCTCTGTGCAGAGGATGTGCTGCACATCTGGGAGAGGCTGCCACACCAATGCCAGCACCCTGCAGCACCAGGGAAATTTGGGAAATGGAGATGGGAACTGTGCCCTGCTTGCCCAAGAGGGGCTGCTCAATGTGTCCTGCATTTCATCCTTGCAGGACACTGGCAGCATCCCAGGCAGCCACAGCCCAGCTCATTATACACTAACCCAGCTAAACTCCTGCTTCTATTAATAGCTGCTCCAACATCTGGGAGCCAGAGCAGCACTGGGAATCCTGGATGCTGCCAGGCTCTGCTAGGGGATGGAAATGACCTTCCTGAGGTTTGAGAGGGAGCCACGCTGCGTGCTCAGGAAATGCAAACTGGGTGACCCAAGGGGAAACATTTTCATAAAGTCGTGGAATCACAGGATGGGTGAGGGTGGAAAAGCCCTCTAGGATGCCCAGGTGCCCAATCCCCACCTTGTCACCAGCACTGAGTGCCACCTCCAGCCCTGCCTTGGACACCTCCAGGGATGGGCACTCCAAAATTCCCTGGGCAGTTCCAGTGCCTGAGCCCCCTTTCCATGGGGAGATTCCTGCTGCTGTCCACCCTGAGCCTCCCCTGACCCAATCTGGGGCCATTTCCTTTTCTCCTGTTCCGAGTGCCCCTGGCTGTCCCCTCCTGGCAGGGAGTTGTGCAGAGCCACAAGGTCCCTCCTGAGCCTCCTTTTCTCTAGGCTCAGCCCCTTCCCAGCTCCCTCAGCCTCTCCTGGGGCTCCAGCCCCTTCCCCAGCTCCCTTCCCTGCCCTGGACATGCTCCAGCCCCTCAATGTCTTTGCTGGAGTGAGGGCCTCAGGACTGACCCCAGGATTTGAGGTTTGTCCTCATCAGTGCCCAGCACAGCTCCAGCCCCTTTTCCCAAGAAATCAGAGCTCCAGCAGCTCCTGGAATCCTGCCCATGCACATCCAGGAGGGCACACAAGGCCTGCTGGCACAAAAACACACCTGAAACACAGCACCTGTGCCCACACATGTGGCCTTTCACCTCCGCTGAGGTTCCTGCACACCTACAGGGAGCCAGGGCTGTTTTCCAGCACGAGGAGTTCTCTGCTTCAGGATTTAAGCTCTTAAATGCATGTTATAATAAAACTCTTAAGTCATCAACTAGGTGTAGCTACAGGCTTCTCCCAGGAAACTCATTGTTTGGGAATAATGACACTGGCCTTCCTCTGGGCAGCGATTTGGAGGTTAATTTAGGAAGCTGGGTAGGCACTCAATTAACGCTCAATTGCTTTTAGCAGAACAGCAGGAGTCTCCCATTCCACAGGATTTGGCTTTCCTGCACTGAACCAACACTAAAACAGGCCTGGATTATTAACAATAAGTTCTCTCTCCCCTCTGTCCAAGCCTTATCACATCCCAGGATTCCTCTGGCTTATTTCTGAGCAAATCATCAGCTGGAGTGTCCCCCAAATAACTCCCAGCTCCACCGTGTAAACAAGTGACAGACGGAATCAGGCAGGAAGAAAACAAAAACAGGGAAATGTTACTCAGGCCTTTGGAATGTCAAAGCCACCAAGAGGTTTGTTGTGGGGTTTTGTTGGTTTGTTTTGGTTTTTTTTGAACAGTTCAAGTAAAAACTTGGATGAAGATGATGAGTCAGAGATCCCCAGACTGTCCCAACTCCAAACAGAGCTGGGAAAGCAGGGAGATATTAATTAGAGATTTATCTATGGATTAAAGAAGGATGGAATCAATGTGTGTGATACACACAGAGTGACAGCACAGCCAAGAGGGATCAGGAAATGCCTTCAAGGAAAGATTTGGAGCTGCTGCTGCTGCTGAGTTGCTTGAAGGGGAACTGGAGGAGGAACTGGGAGAAGCAGCAGCAGGAATAGAGTGAGTGGGAAAAATCCTCCCCAAGTCTGCTGCTTTCATTCCAGCAGGATTTGCTGGAATGAAGGAGGCAGGATAAACAGATCTGGAGCTGGATTTGGAACTGTGCCCCTCGTAAAGCGCTGTGCCAGTTGTAGGGAACACTCCTGCCCATCCTGCCTGGGAGCTGAGCCCTGTGTTACTCTGCATCCCTCAGCTGCTTCCTGTGCTCAGTGCCACCACACACACAGCTGGAATTCCCAATTCCATCATTGCTGCCACCGTGCCAGTCCCAGAGATCCTTCACCTTTGTGCTCCTTTTGAATTTACAGAACCACAATCAAGCAGGGCCGTTCTCCTTATCAGAAACACAACACAAGCATCCCCCTTATCACAACTCCTCAGACACCACACACGTGGACCTTGGAATTCTCCAGCAGAAATGGATCGTGTTACTCTTGAAATGGGGATTAAAAATAGAGATTAAAACTAACCATGAAGGTCAAGCTGAACCCCCAGGCTGATTTATTTGTTAATAGAATAAAATATTCCCCAAATTAAAACGTTTTGAAACGTCCTGGCAAGACATTTGATATTTACAAATTTCAGAGCAGCACAAGGAGCAGATTCCACCTCTGACACTGCTGTGGACAGAGCATTTACAGAGCAGCAGCTGAGAACAACTCTCTGAAAGTCCAGAGCCACAGCATTTAAAAAGGAAGGGGGAAAAGGATTGTTTTTTGTAGCCTGGGGAAATATCAAAAACTGCTCTGCCAACAGCCAAAAGAACTGCTCAGCATCCCCCAAAGCAAACAGGTGACAGCTCAGACAGCCTAAAAAAGAACAAATCTTTGAAATGCAGTGGGCTCTTGGACACAGAGCAACACCTGATCACAGACAGCTCTGCCAGCACAGAGCTGATACTGGAGCTGACAATGCTCATTCATATCACGAAAATCATAGAATTAGGGAATGGTTTGGGTTGCAATGGACCTTAAAGCCCATCCAGTGCCACCCCTGCCATGGCAGGGACAACTTCCACTGTCCCAGGCTGCTCCAACCCCACTGTCCCACCTGGCCTTGGGCACTGCCAGGGATCCAGGGGCAGCCACAGCTGCTCTGGGCACCCTGTGCCAGGGCCTGCCCACCCTCCAGGGAACAATTCCTGCCCAATCTCCCATCTATACCTGGCCTCTGTCAGTGGAAGCCATTCCCTGTGTCCTGTCCCTCCATCCCTTGCCCACAGTCTTTCCTGAAGGGGATTCACACACCCTTATGAAACTCCCTCGTAAAACTCCCAACCGGGAATTCCCTATTTCCCGGTTCAGCATCCGCATCTCCCGCCGCACCGGGCCGCGGCCCCGAGCCCCGGAGCCCGCGGTGCTCACCGTGACTGTCCTTCTGGGCGATGCCCTGCGTGCGGATGAGCGCCGAGAGCCGCCGCACGTCCCCCTTGAACACGCACTCGTGTACGGGGAAGGGGCCGCGCTCGGGCCCGGTGGGGGCAGCCCGGGCCGGCGGGCGGTGCCGGTGAGCTCCAGGCCCGCGGTGC
>VWYP01035016.1:31949-42013 GCA_013400435.1 Pycnonotus jocosus
GGGGACCGGGAATGGATCCCACAAACACATCCTGAGGGGCGGGACCGGGGATCGGGGACAGGGAATGGATCCCGACAAACACATCCTGAGGGGCGGGAGCGGGGATAGAGGACCGGGAATGGATCCCGACAAACACATCCTGAGGGGCGGGATCGGGGTCAGGGGATCGATCCCAACAACCCCATCCTGAGGGGCGGGATCCGCCCCAACAGGCACGGCCTGAGGAGCGGGATCAGGGATTGGGCACCCGTCCCAATGGGCACATCCTGAGCGACGGGATCGATCCCAACAACCCCATCCTGAGGGACAGGATCGGGAATCGGGATCAATCCCAAGGGGCACATCCTGAGGGACAGGCGGGATCCGGGATCGGTCCCAACGGGCACATCCTGAGGGACAGGCAGGATCTCACTAATTCTCCCAGGTACGTTTTCCTCTTTACTCCAGTGGGGAGACTCCACGACTCTCTCAGCAGCTGTTCCAGTCCTCTCCCACCCTCCACGGAATGTTCTTTGGGAAATGATGGGACCTGGACAAGTCTTCCTCAAAAACACATTCAGGGAAAGGGAAAAACGGGGCACTCCCCCTGTCGTGGTGCACTGTCAGCTCTGAAAGGACCTGTTTGGGTCAGAGATTCCCAAATTCCCACCGCACCTCCCGCTCCTGGGCCAGTTCTGCAAGTTTCTACTTCCAGTATGGGATGAGTAATTGTAAAAATGATGATGTCCCAAATTCCTGGTGAATTGGATTTTTTCACTAATTCTCCCAGGTAAAACAACCCCCAAGTCGCCAGGAGGACCAGACCTGCTGAGTAACAGAATTGCCTTCCTGGTGACCTTGTCTTTCCCGAGTTCACATCATCTCCATCATCCCAAGTGACCAAGAAGAATTCTAGGCAGATTTAGGAATTCCTGTGCCTGCTGTTCCCAGCTGCTTCCCACGCAGCTTTTTACAGTCCTAATACAGAACTTGAAGCAACCCTAGGAAAAAAAATCCCAATAATTTTTGTTTTCCTCTTTACTCCAGTGGTCTTTCCAGTGAGATTTTTCTGTCTCCTTGTTTTTTGAGGAAAGCTGAACACGTTTGCAGGCAGAATGTGAGAGGCTGGCACTGTCAGCAGTTCTGATGTCTCCTGTTCTCTCTTGCTGGAAACACACACGGAGCACAGCTGGTCTTGTGGAAAGGAAGGATTGGCTCAGGTTTTAGCTGATGTTGGAAGCTTCACGCTGCATTTTTAATTACTGAAGGCATGAAGTCACTGTTTACCAGCTTATTATGGACTCCCTTATTCACCCCAGAAATGGAACCAAAGCATTACTCATGGGAAGGGTTCTGGGAAAACTGGTGTTTGTAGGGGATCATAATTGTGGGATTACTTTACCCTTGCAAATTCTTGAGAATGGGGTTTTTTTGTCTGTCTATCAGCAGAACTTTCCTACAGCAAGCAGATTTGTCAACATGGGATGGAATTCCTCCCTCCCAAATCCCAGGTTCCTGCTTGTGTGCAGAGGCTGGGGCATGGCCCTGCACACATCCAGAGGTTTGCTCTTCTTAGATCCAGCTTTGCTCAGATTTTATCCATATTTTTTTTGTAAAGAAAGCATTTCCTTACAAAATCTAACATAAAAATCATTCATCAGTGGCCTTCAGCACATATATGCCCTTTGTCCTCAGATGTAAAAGTGCTGTTCCATGGACGTCAGTCCATGCAGGATAACCTTGACAGAGACACCCAGTGAATTAATTTTTAATCACAGAATCCCAGGATGGGTGAGGCTGGAAGGGACCACAGTGGCTCCTTTGGTGCCACCTCCCTCCTCCAGCAGGGACATCCCAGAGCCCAGGATTGTGTCCCAATGGCTCTGGAATATCCCCAGAGAGGAGACTGCACAGCCTCTCTGCACAATCTGTTCAGGGCTGGGCACTGCCCAGGGCAGAAATTGTGCAGGAGGAACTCCTGGTCCTTCCCCCACATCTGCTCCAGCAGGTCCCCCCCAGCCTGTGCCGTGCCTGGGGTTATTCCCAGGTGCTGAGGAATCCAAGCAGCGCTGCCGGGCAGTCAGCCCACTGCTCCCCTACGGATCAGCCGCGTGCTGCCGGATTATTCCCGGTGATTCCCGGTTATTTCCGGTTATTCCCGGTTATTCCCGGTTATTCCCCGGGAAAGGCGCTCCTGGATCCAGGGAAGGCTCCGCGGGAACGACCCCACAGCGCGCGGCGGCGGGCGCCCCCCAGCGGGCGGGCTGTGCCGTGCAGGGCGGGCCCCACCCCACCGGCAGCCAATGGGAGGGCGCGAGGACCCCGTCCCGCCGGCGCCGCAGCCAATGAGGAGGCGCGAAGGCCCCGCCCCCGCCGAGCCCCCGGAGCGCTGAGGGCCGGTCCCGCAGAGCCGCGGCCATGGCGGGCAAGGGGACGGAGGGGTTTCTGCGGCCCTTCAAGCACTTCGCCACCAGCGCCATCCACGCCGGCCAGGACCCCGAGCAGTGGCGCTCCGGGGCCGTGGTGCCGCCCATCTCGGTCTCCACCACCTTCAAGCAGCGGGCGCCCGGCGACCACACGGTGAGTGCGGCCGCCGCCGGAGCACCGAACCCCCACTCCGGGCTTGGGCACACCCGGGCGGCCACGAGGATCCGGCGCGGCCCGGCAGGGGGAACGAGAGGCGGCAGGTGCTGGGAAGAGGAGGAAGCTGCCGGTGCCGGTGTTTCCCCACGTGGCAGCTCCTGGGCGAACGCGAGCATCTCGTTCCGCGGGCAGCGGGGCTCTGGCCCGGGGAGGCGCTGGAGTCTCCTCAGCGGGGCCGTTCCAGGGCGATTCCGAGCCCTGGGCTCCGGGATGGCCCTGCCGAGCAGCGATGGCACCGCAGGAGCCGCCGGGTTCCTTTCCAGCCTGTTCCCGCAGCAGGCGGGGATCGGGAGAGGTTGGGATGAGGTTGGGATGATTCCCGTGTGAAAGGCGGGGGAAGGGGAGCAGGGATGCTGCTGCTGCTGCTCCAGGGGCTGCTCGGAGCCGGGAATCCTGGAGGCTCTCCCTGCCCTGCACCCGCCCCAGCGCCCGGGCAGAATCCCTGTTCCACTACACACACTTTGTGTAAGAGCCTGCTGCAGTTTTCCTTCCAAACCGAGGGAATATTTCCTGAGGATTTTGTGGATGCCCTGTAGGAAGTGCTGGAAAGGTTTGACTGGACGTGGCACAAAGCTGCCACTCCTAAATCAGCACCTGCTCCAAACTCACGCTGTGCTGGTCGGGCAGGAGGAATTTGCCTTGTGATTCCTCATTCCACACAGAATCCCAGCTGTGCTGAGGAGGCCCTCAGGAGGAGTCACGCTGCTGTATCCACATCCTGATGACAGGATCCCTGTTCTTGCCGGGAGCTCTGCCAGAGCGATCTGCAGGATTCCTGACTATGAGGAAGTTGACATTAAAGAGAAATCCTAAAAGCAGGCAAATCCCAGGGTGCTCAGCAGGTTCTCTTGGTAACAACTGCACCTGTGCATGCATGAGTGGTGTTTTCCTCATTCAATTTCCCCAGAATTTGCATTAAAGGTGGGGTCTCAAGAACTGATGAAAGGATTTGGCCAGCACCCTGTGGGTGTGATGGAGATGGACACACATTTTCTCTAATGATTCCCTCCAAACAGAGTGTGGAGTCTCCCTCACTGGAGATGTCCAGAGCTGTCTGGACATGATCCCATGCCCTGAGCTCCAGGATGGCCCTGCTGAGGCCAGGGCACCCTCATGGTCCCTCCCAGCCTGCCCCAGCCTGGCATTCTGAGGATGGCTGGACTGTGCAGCCCAGCTCCTTTCTCCCACAGTGCCCACAGATGGATGTCTGGGGAGAGCAGGAGAATGTGGCTCCTTGCCCCTGTGCACCCCAGGCCCCTTTCTCCTGGGCCAGGACACCTTCCTGCTGCTCTGGGAGGAGCTGGGTGCCCTCAGCCAGGGCTCTTTCAGGAACCCAGAGCTGCTGTTACCCCAGACTTCCCCAGTGCTCTCTCTGATGTTTGTTTCTTATTCCCACCCCAGGGTTATGACTACATCCGGTCTGGGAACCCCACTCGGGATTGCCTGGAAAAGGCCGTGGCCGCCCTCGATGGAGCCAAATACTGTGAGCACCTCATGGCTTGGACAGGGCTTGGAGCAGCCTGGGACAGTGGGAGGGGTCCCTGCCCATGGCAGGGGTGGCACTGGGTGGGCTTTGGGGTCCCTCCATCCCAATCCATTCCAAGATTCTGTGACCACAGCTCTGGCTGTTGGCTGTGGGCAGGAGCAGCTCCAAGGTGGGGAAGAGCCCAACACTTCTTGTCCAGGAAAGTCCAGTTCCATCCCTGGGTTTCTTCCCTGCTTCCCTCCTGTGGCTGATGCCTGGGCTGAGCTGGATCCAGCCTTGTGCAGCAGCACTGGAGGCAGTGGGAGCAGGCAGCCCCTGTTCCCAGTCCATTCCCAGTTTGTTCCCAGTCCGTTCCCAGTCTGTCCCAGTGTCTGTGCTGGTTCCATGCTGTGCACATCAAGCTCCTGCTTTCGCTGCCTCCACGTTCCCAGTGAGGCAGTGACAGATCAGGCTCTGTTCAGAGGCAAAGCGAGGAAGGCCAAGGCAAATCTGACTTTTTGTGTCACATCAAACACTGACTCCTTTCTCTTCCAGGCTTGGCTTATTCCTCTGGCTCAGCAGCTCTTTTGAACGTCTGTCACCTGCTGAAGGCAGGGGACACAGTTATCAGCACGGATGATGTCTATGGAGGTGGGTACAGCACCCTGTGGCTTCAGTTTTCATTGTGCAGGGATCAAACCTGTCTGTGGCTCTCAGGAGCTCTGAATTTCCCACACAGGACCCCAGTGTCCTTTGAAGGCTGTTTTTATCCATCCCCTTTGCCCTGCAGCTCCCCAGTGGCAGGGTGCACCCAGCTCTGCCAGAGTCCTTCAGCAGGGTGAGCTCCCTGCAGTTCCCAGGCTGGCCTGGCTGTCCCTGTCCCTGCTGTGACATTGGTGACCTGCCTGGGTGACCTGTGCCACTGCTCAGCAGAGCTGGCCCTGCCCCAGGCCCTGGCACACAGATCCAGCCCCTGGTGGCTTTCCCAGCAGTGGCTGCAGTGAAAGGAATCCCCTTTCCCCTCCCTGGGAATGAGGACTCTTGGCCAGGGAGTTCCCTGTGCCCGGGCACATCCACTACAAACACATTTGCTTTTCCTCTCTCAGTTTTGCCCTGCCAGGTGACCTTCTCCAGAGTGCAGCTGCTGCCTGGGGACAGCAGGAATCTCTGCTGCTCCCACTCCCAGCCCTCCCCCAGCACTCAATTAATCAGAGCCGTTAATTGACTCAGTTCCTCATTCAGGGGGGCTCAGGGTGGCTCTGTCAGGCAGAGCCCATTCCCATTAAAGCCTCAGCCTGGGCTGGTTTCTGCAGGGTGAATTTCATTGCTTCTCCTCTGGTTTGGTTTGGTATAAAGAAAGGGTTTCTCACAAAAGAACCACCCAAACATCACTCAGATGTTTCCTTCAGCTCACAGAATCCACCTCCATGTTCCATCCCTTCGTGCCAGATGGAAAACTGAGTCCCTGGGGGTCACCTTGGACCCAATCAATTAATTTTTAATCCAGGCTGTGTTCCCTGGTAGTGAGTGCTGCACATCCATTGATCAACTCTTGCTGGATTCTTCTCATCTTCCCAGGGAAAGGCTTCAAAGACAGGAAGGAATCATTTTTAATGAAATGATGGGGAACAGTAGCTGGAGTCTTCCCCTTGATTCTTCTCTGATTCATTTCCTGATCATAAACCCCACATTGATTTCAAGTACTTCCTCAATCACTCTGCTCTCATATTCACATTATTACTACTTGACGATCGTTAAATCCACAACAATCTTTAAACTTTGTAAATAAAGAAAATATAAATGTGGCATTTATGGTGTGCAGCATAAAGCTGTGCCCTCCTGACTGTGCCTGATGCAAGAGGCTGGAGAGCAGGGAATGAAAGTTAAGGAAGTTGTTTCATTTTGTGATTTTTGGCTTTTTTAGGCACAAACAGATACTTCCAGAAAGTAGCCTGTGAAAATAACTTGAAAGTCGTTTTTGTTGACTGCACAAGTGCAAAATGCCTGGAAGATGCAATTACACCAGAGACCAAGGTAGGGGAGAGGGCAATGGATTTTAAGGGATGTTGAATTGTTTCATCCTTGCTCCTGTTGAGTTTGGGGGTGTGTCGAGCTGAGGGGGGAAAGTTTGGAGCACAGCTGGATCCAGCACATCCCAGTGTGCTGCCTCATGGAAAACATCCTAAGAGAGGCAAAACCCCCTGGAGAGAGAGAGGAGGGAAAAGGTGAGAAGGAGCTGAGGGAACGCCGAGCTCGGGGCTGGGGGTGCTCCGTGGCACTGGGTGGGTATCCCCTGCTCCAGGGGAAGGGATCTCACCTGGGAAAGGCTCTGGGAAAAGGCTCTGTCCTGGCTGTGTGGGGCCTTCTCCAGCTGGGATGCTCTGGGATGGCACAAGCCCAGCTGCAGGGAAAGCTCCCTGAGCTTGGATGGAGCAGCTGCAGCCTCCCCAGGGCCCTGCCCGTGCCCACTGCTCAAACCCCACGGGAGCTGCCAGCCCTGAACACCCAGAGCCCCGGGGCTCAGCCCAGCACTGGGAACTCTCTGACCTGGAGCTTTTTTGGGTTTGTGCAGCTGGTTTGGCTGGAGACCCCCACGAACCCCACGCTGAAGGTGATCGACATCCGAGCCTGCGCAGACGTGGTGCACAGGCACCCAGGGGTGCTGCTGGCAGTGGACAACACCTTCATGTCTGCCTACTTCCAGGTGTGTCACCTCCCCCAGGGCAGGTGGGTTGGGAAAGGGATTGGAAAGGGATCAGATCAGATCTATTTCCCAGGAAGCCAAGCTAAGCCCTGGTGTTGTAGGTGTAAAGTCACCCTTTTTACAGAGTGCAAAGTGCCTGGTTTTGGTCAGGGTACTGTGATCTTGCTTAATTAACTCTGCAGAGAGTGTTAATGCTTAGCCCAAGCAGCTCTGCAGTTGACCTGGGACACAGCAGAGGCTTGGGGATTTGCCCTGCAATGTGTTACTCACTTCAGAATTCGCATTTTCCTCCAGCAAGGGCTGTGTGGGAGAGCACAGGGTCCTGGTTAATGTGTCTGGAGCAGCCTGGTGTGGAGGGAAAGCCAGTGCTAATGATTAATGGGTGGGAGCAGTAGGTGAGGTACCACACTGGACTAAGAAAAGGAGAATTTCACAGTGATCTCTCCATCAATATTGGGTGTAAAAGGCCTTTTCCATGATGGTTCTGGCTGGGCATCTCCACATTCCCTGGGTGAGAGTCTGTTTAATGTGGCAGCAGCAGTCTTTGCATCTGCCTGCTTTGTTAAGTTTTAACAATGATGCCCCTCACTCTTTAGCATGTGTTAATATCATGTGAAAAGTCCCCTTAATTAGTGATTGATTAAAAATCTGGCACTGCTCAGCACCTCTTGCCCATCCACCTCCTGGTTTGTCTGAGCTCAGGAGGCTCCTGGGCAGAGCTGGGAGGTGAGGGGAGAGAGAGCTGCCAAAGGAACCTCCTTTCCTCATGTTCTCAGCTCCTCCAGGGCAGGATCTCCATCAGCTGGGAAACAAAGCAATTCTTGTGCTGGGCAGTTGGAGTCTTTCATTTCCCATGGGAATGCACTTTTTGGGGTCCATGCCATGGTTTGTCCCTGCCTCAGCTCAGCTGTGGAACTGTTTTTCCCCAGCTGTGCACTGGGTGTTGGATGTGCTCAATCTCTTCTCTCCTGGAGCCTGTGGGAGTTGGAGCAGTGTTTTTAAATCACATTTTCTTGTGCTCACCTTGAGTTCAGGGTGCCTCCCTGTACTGCTGCTTTTAGCACTTGTTCCATTGTCAACCTCAGCTTTTTGTGTTTTGTTTCTCCACTCTTTTTTCCTGTGTAAGCTCACAGCCCTTTGGAATGGCTGGGAATGACCCTGGGTGCACCCAAACTTGAATTAAGATGTGATTTTCATTTTCTTTCAGCGTCCTTTGGCCCTGGGGGCTGATATTTGTGTATCTTCTGCAACCAAATACATGAATGGTGAGCATGAGAGTTCAGCACATCCTTGGGGCAGGGTTGGATGGGAGATTGGGAAGGAATTCCTGGCTGGGAGGGTGGGGAGGCCCCTGGATCCCTGGCAGTGTCCAAGGCCAGGTTGGACACTGGGGCTTGGAGCAGCCTGGGATGGTGGGAGGTTTCCCAGGGATTTTATTGACACTTGGGGGTTTGTGGGAGAGCCTGGAGCAGCTGGAGTGGCTGATCCCATTCTTGTCCCCTGTTGCTTGTAGGGCACAGTGATGTTCTCATGGGCCTGGTGTCTGTAAACCGGGAGGATCTCTATGAGAGGCTCAAATTCCTGCAGAACGGTGAGTGCAGCCTGGGAATTCCTGCCAGGAATCCTGCTCACATCCACAGCTCCTGCTGGGCAGGGTGGGCAGGCACACACGTGGGGAATCTGCCTGGGAATGGGACTTTAATGGGCAGAACTGAGAAAAGTTCAATTAAAAAAATCTTTCACTAAAACCTCCAATGAAATGAGACACATTGGTCTGCACTTCCCAAGCACCTCAGGATGGTGCTGGGGCACATCCTGAAACCATTGAGGTGCCCACCTGCAAATTTGAAACTCACCCACCCATCAGGACGTGCCCAGGGCAGAATTTTCCTGTCTCTGATGATTCCAACAATTTTCCAGCCTCGTCATTGTCAGGAATAAATTCCTGTCCAGGGTTGTTCAGGTTGTCCAGGTTGTTGTCAGGAATAAATTCCTGTCTAGGGTTGTGCCCTCTACCTACAGCAGTGAAGGTGCATTGTGTCCAGTAAATGTAATCCTTGAGGCCTGAGCCTGTTAATTGGGCTCATTAATTGGCTCCCCAATGTGGGAGATGAGGAGCAGAGATTGCCTGGGGTGTCTTCCCACTTGTTCTGACCTCAGAAATGCTGGAGGTGAGGACGTGTTGGGCTGTGCAGAGTGCAAACCACCAACGTTGCTGTGGGAATTTCTGTGGAATTCTGTGGAATTCTATGGAATTCTGTTCCCATTCCCACAGCCCTGGGAGCTGTCCCCTCCCCTTTTGACTGCTTCCTCTGCAACCGGGGGCTCAAGACTCTGCACATCCGCATGAAGCTGCACTTCCAGAATGCCCTGGCTGTGGCCAAGTTCCTGGAATGCCATCCCCGGGTGGAGAAGGTCATTTACCCAGGTGGGTGGGCAGGGATTGGGGGCATCCCAGGGGAGGAGGGGTTTGGGGCATCCCAGGGGAGGAATTTGGGAACATCCCAGGGGAGGCACTGGGATCTGTGGTGCCCCATGGCTGGGGTTGGGTCACTCAGGTGAGGCTGAGCTGCCCCAGCTCTGCACTGGAATTCACTGGGAATTCTCCCAACTCTCCCCATTCCAGGGCTGCCTTCCCACCCTCAGTATGAGGTGACAAAGAAGCAGAGCACGGGCTGTCCTGGCATGGTCACCTTCTACATCAAGGGGGACGTCAAAAATGCCTCTGCCTTCCTCAAGAATCTGAAGGTAAAGGGTGATAAAATCACCCTCAGAGGGAGCTGAAACTGCCCTGCTCAGGGGAGGGTGGAGGTGGCTTTTCTTGCCAAGTCCTTTGGGTGTGCCCCAGTCTAAATTGGATCATTTGTCCATGGGGTTAATGAACAAAGGGACTCCTCAGCCCCTTGCAAGTGTTTGTTTGTTTGCTGCCAGGGTGAGGCTGCCCAGCCCAGCCCAGAGCTGCCTTTCTGCAGGGCTGGGGCTGCTGCAGCTCTGCTGGGCATTGCAAAGTGCCCTGGGCAGGGAAAGCCCCTGAGGGTGCTCCTGGGGCACAGAGGAGCCCCTGGATCTGGCTCCCAGGGATCCAGGGCAGGATGAGGCTGGGTTCAATCTCAGCTCTCACCTGCCACATGTGCACTTTATTCCCTGAGGACAGCCAATACAGTTTATAATAAAAAAAGTTATTGTAGAAAAGCTTGGGGAACAAAGGTCCCTAAACTTTCCCTTTTCCTGAATGTCCTTGAAGAGATCCCAGCCCTGAGGCTGCCACAGCTC
>VWYP01035018.1:0-13903 GCA_013400435.1 Pycnonotus jocosus
AGATGAAACTTAAGGCATCATTTCCTTCCAGGAAAACACCCTTGTGGCCAGCTCCTGGCTCAGTCAGGCTTTCAGACCTCCACAGGACCCCAAACCTCAGATCTGTACCTTGACAAGTGTGGCTGAAATTGGCCAAAAAAAAATCAAAGATCATGGATGAAAATGGATGAGGAACAAATAATACTGATCAAGAGGCTCTGGAAAAGGTTGTATGATATGTAGAAAAATCAAGGGGAAAAAAAATACCGTTTTTTTTACACAACACACCTATAGTGACTGATTCACAAGTAACATAAGCCCACTTGGACACGTACTAAATAAAAGAGAATGAAATGAAAAGCACTTCTCAGTCTTTATGTTCCTGTATTCATTTTTTTCATCATTCTCCACATCTCCAAATCACTAAATGGAAAGCAAACTCTCCCTCCTGCTTCCATCTCAAGGCTTCTTTCAGACAAGTATTTGAATTTAACCTTAATTCCCTTCCACTGTGATACTCACTTGAGTCACACATGTAGGATTCAAGTACATGCTGAAAGGTACATTTCTAAGTAAAATAAGTCAGGATGACATTTTCTAGTGGTTCCCTGGGTTGATACTTTGGTCAGAGGGTAGAAATCTTGAAGCCCAATGAAATATAATATCAGCCCTGAAATAAAAGTAATGAGGTATTTGAAATCTGCAGAACATTTTCCATTGACTTCTAGGTACTTCAATGTTTACAAATTCTCATTGAGTCGTGTTTTCAGAGAGAATTACAGAGATAATCCATTTTTCTTCATGCTTATATTCTTGACAGGGGTTTTCATCTGAAGTTACAATCAAATCCAATAGACTATCTACCTTATAAAAGGCACTTATTTTCCACATTTTCAGATCTAGGAATTCTGTCTGAATACCAGATGCAAAATCAGTAGAAATGCCTCTTTAATGATTGCCAATTGAGATGTGTTCAAAGTGGTTTCAATCTCTCATCTGCAGCCTGGCTGCTCATTCTGTTTGATACCAGCACTGCATGACTAAAATTTACAGCAGTTTGCTATTCTGTGGGATTCCAGCAGCATTTTATTGCTCTGGAACTCCATCAGAATTAACACCCACTTGTGCTATTAAACTTCAGAGATAGAAACATTATCTTGCCTTAAAGTCAGTGAGAATTAAATAACACACAAACAAACAACCTGCCATTTGAATACTGGAATAACATTTGAATATTTTCTTGCTGGTGAGCAGAGCTAGAAGGACTGTGCTTGGGTTAAAAGCATTTTGGTATATTCAGTGGATGACAAAGACTCATTTTCTGGCTAATGCTCTCTTACTGACTGAGGGCAGGACGGAAAGGTAGAAATTTTCTCAGAGCAGCTGTGGCTGTCCCTGGATCCCTGGAGTGCCCAAGGCCAGGTTGAACACTGGGGCTTGGAGCAGCTTGGGACAGTGGAAGGTGTCCCTGCCCATGGCAAGATGGTTTTAAGGTCCCTTCAAAGCTAAACCATTGCAGAGTTCTATGAAAATGATTTTTTCCTGAACACAAGACACACACACACAGTTTCCCATCCTGCTCAAGGGCAGAGCAGCCAAAATCAGGTGCCAGGCCCCAGCTCTGTCAGGCAAACCCCTCTGGTGATGCCTTGGGGAGGCTGAGCTGGAACAGAGACTGGACAGAGCTGGAGAATAAAGCAGGGATTTATTGAAAGGCCTTTAGGATACACCTTGGGCAGGACAAGAGCCTGGACAGGGCTACACCCAAGGTGGATACAAAATGGTCACAAAATGGACACAAAATGGTCACTGTTCTGAATAAGGCCACGAAACTCTGGTGTTGTTGGAAATTGGCCATTTTTTTAATTAAAAAAATCAACCACCAGGAACAAGGAGTTTGAGCTAGTCTCACACCCTTTGCGGCAAGCTGGATACAATATGTGTTAATAAAGTATTCTCTCTCTCTTCCAACTACTAACCAGCTGCTCTCTGAGGGCTGTCAATCCCCTTTTATAGCCTCTGTCCCCTCGGGGATTGGTGGGTTTTGGATCCTCACTCTGATTGGCTGCTTTTCTTGGATTTGATTGGTCTTTACCAGGAGTCTTTCTGGACCAATTGTTCTTTCCCGCCTTTGACCAATTGGTCAGTTTTCCACCAATCAAGGCTTGGAGTCATGGTCCTTTCTGGAGCCTTCTGTGGGGGAAAGAAAGATCCCCCCCTTTTCCTCTTTCATTCTCTCTCCAGCAGTAGCCCTCAGAAAGCATTGCCAATACTGTCAGAATTCTAACAACTCCTTAAGTGTAACTCTTTACAAATTGTACAAATTTACAAATGCAAANTGTTTATATACTTATACAACTTAGCCAGTGTTTATAACAGTCACAAAATGGACAAACTGTCACCAGGTCTCACACTTTGATCAGTTTTGGTCCTCTTGCATCTTGGGGTTGAATTGTCCCATTGCAGCTCCAGGCTGTCAGGTCCCATCCTTCTTGTTCCTCCCTTCAGCCACCCTTGGTTGTGCTTTGGGGCTGAAAGTTGTCCTTGGTGTGCAGCAGGAAAAGGATTTGTTTTGTGTCCGTGCTGTGTGCAGAGCTGAGTGAGCCTGACTATGAGCTCAGAGCTGCACCCGTGGGCAGCAGAGAACCTGAAAAACAGGAAAGATAAAAGATCTCACGGGGAGCAGCAGTCCATTCCCACAGGACCAGCAGGGCAGGGCTGAAGGCTGGGCCAACCAGGGGCAGGAATCTCCCAGCAGCAGATTTCTCCTGCTTTGGTTCCCCCACGCCCACCTCATCTGCCCAGGGATATCACAACAGAAGAAATCACATATGTGTTCCTCCAAAATTATTTTTGAAAGAGGCTCATTACGGAAAAACCAACTCAGTAACCAAGGCCTCCTGTCCCTTACATCTGTTATCTGTGATGGGAAGAAAGACTCTTCTAAACATTAACAAATGCTTTCAAACAATAAGGTTCCAAAATACGTATATGAGCAGTTTTAGCACATATTTTACAAATGGGAAAACTGTAAGACATCATTTCACAAGACTGTATAAATGTAGCAATCTTTGTAGAGCATTGACCCTAAAGTGCCTCTGCTAAAGATATACAGCAAGCAAGAACCAAGAACAAAAAGAAGCAGAAAATCCATCAGTCCAACATAACCACATCAAAGAAAAAATTTATATTAGTCCCCATTAAATTGAAATTTCTGAAAAAGTGGGAAGCATCAAACTGAAATAAATAACTTTGGTTCAAAAAGTTTACTGGAAGGAAAAACAAAACAAACAACAAGTGGTTTGCAACTGCTCAAGCATCCAAATTATCTGGGTTTTTTCTCCTATTAGGAAACTTTAAAAGTTCTGTTAATTTCCTTTAATTGGTAGTGTCCTCCAAAATAAGTAATAACTGATATTCTGAAATTGTACAACCTAAATTCCAAAACCTGTGGAGGGGACGCATATACAAAATATTAACATGAAATTCAACTGGGACCTGTGCTCTGTGAACAAACATTCAGCAAATAATTCCTGAATTGTTTCCATCTCCAGTGAAGGGCTATTTCATAAATTCACATTTCTCATTTCACTACATTTAAGTGACAATGCCAGAATTCTGTTTTTCTGAAACAAAAACTTCTTCCTTTGAAGGAATGGAAGAGGAAAAACAGCAAAGGATTTCCTTTAGCTGAAATTTTTAATGCATATGCTATAGAACATTACCTGTACATCAACACTTTATCATTAATAGTGGGAAAAGTTTCTTAACCTCACCTTGAAAATACTCCATTTCTTCAAAGTTAATAATAAGCAAATTATATTTTGGGAGTTTCTATAACTTGTGAAAGCTTTTATACTCAGCACTTCAAGTAAAATTTAACAAAATAAACCACAGTAACAGAAAAAAAAATACCTGAAAATATCTCTCTGTGCTTTGCTAATAACTGTTCTACGGTAAATTAGCTGACTTTTTTCTATGTATTTAACAGCTTCTAATTCAATCTGTATCAGTTTTCTCTGTTCTCTGAAGGCAGATTGCTGGGTGGTGTAGAAGGGAGTTAATTAGCTATAAATACCAAACAGCACCCAAATAAAAAAGACCATTATTAACATCCAGTGAACAGCTGGGACATTTGATAAATTGGTTTTGTCTCTAACAGTGCTCCTATCCAAGCATTCCCTAGATTGGAGGAGCTTTTCTCTTTCCACAATTGTCCCTGTGAAAAACTGAGCCTGTTCTACACATGAGGGGCCAGGAAGGGCCAAAGAGGAAATCAGCTGTATTTCTGCAAGGATGGATAAAATCCGCATTAGATTGCATTAATAATAATTTATTCACTAACAACAATACAAATCCAGATGAAAGAATTAGTGTAAGAGCTCATCACTAGATTGTGATGGGGCTAAAAATGGTGCTGGATGATTTTTTACTTCACATTATCATCGCAATTTTTAAAATATGACTTTATTCACCTTACAGACTAATTTTAGAGCTATTGAAAACAGTAGAGAAGTGCCTGCAGAGAGCAAAACTCTCATAATTCTTCTGTTGAGTAAAACTCTCATACACTTCTGTTCTAATCTTGAATTAGAAGAGATTGCGTGAAAAAGCAAAGCTTGAGATGTAAGTTTTCCAAGAATGCCACACACCAGTCTACCCTTCATTTTCAGAAGTGGTTGATCATGTAGAAATCTGATACTGACCTAAAATTATTAAAATACAAACTATCCCATCAATAAAATGTGGAAGCTTAAATCAACATAAAAGAAGTGATCAGAGTTTTAATTTCCTATGCTCACCAATATCCATTGTAGATGTTTTATGAATGAGATCTAGGATACACTACTGAAATTACCCTCCAAATCCAGATGTTGTATAAGAAATCACATTAAAAGTTATTTCAAACTACAGAGAATTCACAGATCCAATTAACTGCCAGATGTTCTGAGTCATCACCACCATCAGAACTTATTAAGGATTAATTTAATTCCTACTTGATAAACTGACTGAAGACTGGATTCCCATGGCTTGGGGATCAAACTGACAGGGGCTGAGTGGGGAATTTCAGATCTCCTCACCAAACAGGGACCAGATTTTCAATTCTTTCAGCCACAGCTCCTGGCTTGAGCTGTGAAACTGAGCTGCAGGAACCTCTCTGTTGTGGAGCCAAATTTCCATGACACTCAGTCATAATGTTTGCTGTCTTCAGTGCCAAATTGACTTTGTGCGTTTGGCAGAGGGAGTTCTGAATAAAAGGTTGTTAACTTAATTCTAAGCTACAATTTCAGCAGAGAATATAATGATCTACCTGGATTACTCAGTGAATATGAGCAATTTGGTCACACAGTGCAATCACCACACACAGAATCACTGATATTCGAAGCAGAGCTTCCCAAATTTACAGGAAAGAGGATCCTGCAAGGCTGTTGCCAGGTGGGGTTAAAGCATAACAGAAATTAAAGCAAAATAAAAAGTCATCATATTCACTTGGACTTCAGCTGTCACAACATTCCTAAATTTGGGACTTATCTGTATGGAACTTTTCTATTTCTTTTGTAACAGACTGAGCATTTTCAAGTTACAGGAATTCTTTCCAGACACAGAAAGCCCTTGTTGCTGGATTTGTTCTTAGCAAAATTTGGTATTAAAAACTCTCCTCAATTCATGTAAATACAAAGGTGAAAATTAGGGCCTCTTATGCCTTGTGCCCCTCTGGTATTTGTAATAAGCACAAATGTGAATATGAGGAGAGAATTTCAGTGTAATACAGATCTCGCCTATTAGTGAAATGCATCAAATATAAAGGATTGTCACAGGGAGACTTTTGACAGAGTTTCTATTGGCAAAGGAAAGGTTCCATCATTCCATTGTTATTCCCAAGATTTATGCTCACAGCTCTCCCGTGTGTGTACTGAAGGAATTTACCCCTGAGAAAAGAAAATTTACTGTAATGCCCGAACAAAAAGCACACTGTGCAGGTCAAGCCAACCAAGCAGGACCTGCAAAAACAGCACCCTGATTTTGTCCTTCCAGATTTTTTCTTTTCTGAAAAAAAAAAAAAAAAATCCCATAAAAATACTGGGGGAGGGGGGAGAGGAAGGAAAGAGGGAAAAAATACCCCAAAACAACTAGTTTTAAGGATTCACATAAAATTTTCAAACCCCTAAACTGTGCTACTGTAAAAAGTCAAACATACTGCAGGAATCCAGAGGATATTGTATTCTTAAAATGCTCTTTTTTTTGGTACCTTCAAGATTGTCATAATGAAGATGTATTCTTTTCATATTTTTCATCCCATATTGTTCACGTTATTATGTTTTATCTGGATGAAATATTACAATTGTAGGACATGGCATTTATTTTCCTTTATCAACATAAACACTTTTCTAGACACTCCAACCTGTGCAAAATGCCTGTGGAGATGACTAAGTGTGATTACACTCACTACTGAAATCATTTCAGATACAATTGGAAATGGTAGTTTTCATTCCAGAAGTGAGCCATAAAATTATCCCTTTCTTAGGCTGGTATTTGATTTTTGAAACCTAACAGAGGAAAAAAAGAGCTTGCTAATAAATGACCTTTCCCTCTCAAACGATCTGCAAAACCTGAATGGATTCAGCCCACGGTGTGAGGTTCACCTTTCAATTCACATGTTTAATTACTCATTATATTATTACTCAACTTTCAGAGCTGCAGACTTGAAATAGAATCCTAAAGAGGTTTAATCAAGCTGTAGCTCTTTCCTTGCTGCTCCAGTGGAAGTTGCTGAAGTTTGGAAATGGGAATGATTTCAGGATTTCAGTCCCTGCCCCAAGGTGCTCTGGGTGTGCTGGCAGGGAAATCAGGACATCTGGAGTCACTGGAAAAACCCACAAAAAGGGAGAGCTCCTTTAATTCCTCGACACTCAATTTTTTTCTTTAAAATTTTGGTAGTACAGAATATTAATTAGAAACTAAGGAAAAAGGTTTTTTGCCTGGGCTAAAAAGAACTTGAAAGCTCAGAAAGCAAAAGGAAAAGCAAAATTCTTCTGCCTCCCTAGTCATAATTATTAAAGGACAGAGGTTGGTAATGACTGGAAGAAAATGTGTCTGCTGATGGGACACAGCATCAAAATCCATCCTGTTTCCTACATGTCACAGATAGCATCAGATCTTACTCAATTTTTCAGTCCAACCCACTCTCCTGATACATCAAAAGTAATTCTTCGTGTACTGGCCTTTCAGAAAAAACATGAACCAAGGTACTTTAAAGTCTAAAACTAAACACATACCAGGCACTTAGGTCAGATTCAGTTAATTTTGAAAGAAAAATTGCACCCCCCTCATCTATTCCCTGTATATCCATTCCCTTCACATCTTTATATCCATTTACATTTTTTTTTTTTTTAACAGGACTGACTTTGTTGCTCAAAATTTGTGCTGTCTGAAATATGTTCTTTCTGAACAGAGAGTAGGGCCAGAGAAAAACTTCTGCAGAAATGAAAAGAGTCCTCAAGAAGAAACAAACACAAAGGATATGAACATCTGAAAATTGATGCTCCTTCATCCACAGCCTTTTCAGCACTAAAGGGAACACATTTTTATGGCATCTTCTTCCAAGCCTCTTTATTTTTCCCTCACTAATTCAGTGATTAATTCAAATCCATTCACTCATTATATGTTTTATGTTGCACCAGCGCCTTGCAAACTCTGCACAATTGTGTTTTGTTCTGTGTCATTATAAAAATGTCTATACAATTATCAATAACTTAGCAGCAAATGGCACGTCAGGTATATAATAGCTAAAGAGGCACTTAGATAATAAAGCAAGCACAAAAATCTATTATATTTATTTGCTTAAAAATGCCACCTTGGAGTGGAAGCTTCATCTTTCTATGAAATTAAAGTTATTTATTACCTCTAAATGCATAGATGTTCAGACATTACAATAGTAAGTGCATTAAGAAAAAAATAAGGAAAATATATTTGATGTTGCAGTTATCTGTTCTTCAGTTGGTACAGAGAGAATTTGGAGAATAATTTTAAAAAGTCTACTCCATTTGCATTATTATTCATTATTAGCAGCTAAGAATGTTACATAGTCTTTTAATTGACACAGAACAATGTTTTATTTACTATTTCTTTATCATAATTATGTCCTATTTGCTTGGTTTTCCAGCTCTAAGTAATATATCAAAAATTATTTCAATTAATCTCTAATTTGAAGTCTTCAGGTAGCATTATTATGAGAATAATGCGATTAATTTAAATTTCCCTTTTGTCAAAAGTCATAATTTCCACAAGAAACAAGGATTTTGTGTTTCTCCTTGTGGACTCTCCAGTGCAGGTTTAGGTTGTGCCTGGAGACCTCTGGAGATTCTTCCTTGCCCAAATTCTCCTCCGGCTTTGTGTTAAATGTGACAAAGAGAGCTATCTGGGAAATTGCCACATATATTAAATTCAAATTCAGCAAATAGAGGGATGCAAGGAGAAATGTGAAAATCAGAAGGGTTGGAATACAGTTCCTACAGACAGTAGGAAAACCCAAAGACTGGAGTGTGTGAGAATGATAGAATTATTAGATGACACACACTTAAATTGTTCACATTTCTATAAACCTCAGTATATATTTTGCAAATCTGACATTTACAAAGTGATAAGAAACTGGAGGCAGTCCAAACTAAATTACAGAAGGAAATGTCAGACCTTTAAAAAGGAAACCCTCGAAGAGTCCAACTAAATCTACCTTAAGTGTGTCTTTGTAAAGGAGCTGAGGAAGGGTTAAATTGGCAATGCAGGACTGGGTGGCAAAAATGAGTAATTTTCTCTTACTGGAATAATATAATGCTGGGCATTTTTAATAACCCTCTATGAAGCAAAATGGATATAAATTTTATAGCGGTAGGATGGAAATTTCCCTTTTGGTGGCAACTTGTGTTCATTTCTTTTGAGATTGTCACAAGAACAAGGGACATTCCGATGGATCTCAAAGGCCATTTCAGAGAACATTTTCAGGTTCTTCTGGAAATACAAACCATTTTCAGAATGCAATGTAATGCAGTAGAAATGCATCTCCAATGATTAAAAAAAAGAGGAAAATTCAGGTTATCACTAGAAGAGATGCTTTGATACTCCTCTTCAAAGAGCCAGCATTTCTTTTGGGGGCATTACAGGACTACTTCAAGCTTTTGCTCTTTAAAGCGTTTCCTTTTGTATTTTTTTTTAATATTTGTGTTACTTTTATTAAAATATTTCTTTTTGACGTCTTAATAAAATCCTTAAAACTGGTGCTTGAGCAATTTTTTGTTTCATGTAGAATATCCTGAAATTCCTTAAAATTACTTTCAGCTTAAGAAAGTGATGTTATATAAGTAATTTTTTCATAAAATAATGCTTTTAGGAAAAAATGGAATTGCACTGGCAAAAATAAGGGCATCCTCAAGTGAAATGAAAAAACAATAAATTAAAATCTTTTTACAAGTCTTTCTCCTCATATTTTATTTCTCATTCAGTAAATCAGCAATCCATGGGTTTTCACCTGTAAAATACTGCTGCAGGAAATTGCTCAATATGAATTATAAAGAGAACAGTTTAGTTAATTAAAAGTTTGAGTAAGTAACAAGTTACTTAGACAACTAAGTCCCAATTTGAAGATAATTCATCCATTTGCCTGTCTCATGAAAAATTAATGGAAAAAGACTCATACAGACTTTAAATCACTTCTGCAGATATGGTTTGGGTGGGTTTAAATGTGCTGTACCAAAACTCATTTTTCAAACTAAATAATGCTGTACCCAAATGCTTTTTTGATGTCACCATACTCTGAACTGCTCCATTTCTGCTGTCAGACTGTGGCAAGAGGCAGCAGCATAATGACAGCAGCTAATTAATACTGGTGTGCCCAGAATCCTTTCAAACACCAGTACAAGCCTCCATTTCTGGAATTATCTGTATTTTAACAATTATGTGTTTCACAAAAATTATCTATTTAATAAAAATTATCTGTTTCATAAAGATTATGTGTGTCACAACAATTTTCTGTTTAATAACAATTACCAGTTTCATATGCAGCAGCAGTTTCTCTCTGAGATCTGGTGTAGCTGGCCAGGACAAGAGTGCTGACAGCGTGGCAAAGGCCCACTGAAATGCTAAAAAAATATCCAATAATGAGATAAATGTGACCCAGGGTACTGCTAGGGAATTAATATAGTTCCATCCCTTCTCTAGGTGGAGTTGTTGGGGTTGTTGCAGTCCACTCCGAGCAGAATCTGCTGGGCAAATCCTGTGAACTCCAGGATTTCCCCAGGCATCTTACCAGGGGTCAATCCCAGTGTGACACAAATGCCACAGAATTCCCCTGGCCTCTCATTATTCCTCTGCCCTGGAGCTGTCCCAAGCTGAGGCTCAACAGATTTTTTTAAACTCCCCACTGCTTTTAAGTCCTCCCTGTCTGTTTTTATCCTAAGTGAGAAGATGTTTCTTCCAATTCATTTCTCTGCGCTACTCAACACTCTGGAAGTTTTATAAAAAGCAGCATTATTGGCTTGCTTCCCTTGATTTAACTGAAAACTGCAAAACAGAGCTGGGAGCCAGCATTTTGCTGCTGGAAGGCATCCACTGCTCAGAATGAAATGCTGTGCAAACCTTCTCCAGTTGTTCTTCACAGCTCCTGAAAGGTTCTCTGCTCTGCTTCTCACCCAAAATGAATTTTAGTCTGCTGTTCTGGCAACGTGGGAGCTTTCAGCTGGGCTGTGGAATTAGTCACAAATAAAAACTTTCACAAACAGGAAAGTTCAGATTTCCCACACAGCAGGAACACGGGGCAAAGAGAACAAATATTATTTGAAAACTGCGAGTGCTGATAATTGTATATGAATATTTGTAAAACAGATATGAGCCAAGGGAATTGTCATCTATAGAGATCTCTT
This sequence comes from Pycnonotus jocosus, assembly GCA_013400435.1. Classification (NCBI taxonomy): domain Eukaryota; kingdom Metazoa; phylum Chordata; class Aves; order Passeriformes; family Pycnonotidae; genus Pycnonotus; species Pycnonotus jocosus. The sequence continues at coordinate 10,893 of VWYP01035018.1, forward strand.
TGGAACAAACTGGTTTTCTAAAATTAACTTTTAAAGACCTTCCATTCTGACCTCACAAAGTGTAGCGTTTTTCATTGGAAACATTCATTGGAAGGGTACTAGAAATTCAAAATGCATTATTACAAAGACACAAGACAAAAAGAGAAGCCAGAAAAATAGGACAGAAAGATGAAAAAAACCCATAAAATTAAGCCAGAGGAAATAGCAAAATGCTATGGAATCTATAAAAATATGCAATGTATGTGTTTAATTCCTCCAGTGGGAGGAAAAATTTTTTTGGTGACATTCACAGAAATTTAGCATTTTGTTATGTGAAAAAATAAAGCTTAAACTATTGAGTTGTTCCATATCTGGGCAGTGATACCATAAAAAGAAATTATCTCCACGGTGTCCCAGTTTAACTCATTTGTAGCAACCTGAACTCCACCAGATTTCATGAAGAAAACAATAAAATGAGGAAAAACAGCACAAATGACTCTGCAAACCCAGATTTTACAGTTCCCTACATGACCCTGGGGCTGTGGTGAGACTCAAACAGAACCACACGCAGAGAGGCAACCAAAGGTGGGGTTACAAAGGAGAAAACATCCAGAATTTTGCCATGGAAATTCTAGGGTTTCTAATATTTTTTTTTCCTTAAAAGTTGAAAATGAGTATAAAGAAACCATTTCTGCATAGGAAACCTCTCCAAGCAGGAAAGGCTTCACATTTTGGAGGTCAACCTAAAAACCGTGTGGACTTCATGAAGGGAACAGGAAAATCAACACAGCAGATCTGCGTTCATATCAAAAACCCAAGGCAAAATGAAAATCCCCTCACACATAACTCCTCACTCCACCCTTTGTGAAATCCTCCATGCCAAGGCCAAAAACACAATTAAACTCTGATTCTGTCCCTTGATTGTCTCCTGACTATTTAAAAGCTGATTACTGCCATTGTCTCTGAGAAGTCATCCACTCTAGCTGGCTCTGCTGAAAACCTGTTTGATTTTGTTTGACCTGCACTGATATCAACAAAAGTGTGCCAAGAATCATCAAAACAAGTTCTGGCATAAATTGGGATGAAATCCCTTTGTTTCAGGAATATCCTGGGTATAATAAAAACATTTGTGCTACAATTGCAGTTCACAAGAACGTAAATAATATCTCAGCCACATCTAACTATTCACTTTTATTTTTAACAGGTGAAAGGCGTTGGTATTAAACCTGCATTTCTGCCCCAGTTTTGTGTTTTAAAATACTCTGGAACCAGCGAGCACAGTAGAAATTCTCCTGTTATCCCTCAGTGCCTATAGATTATCACTGAAAAGAACAGAAGTCCAAACACTACCTTATTTTTCACTCTGCACACTGAAACCAATAAAAACCAAACATGCTGATCAAGATACGTGACTGCTAACAAGGCCCAATTTCCTTTGCCAAATTGGACTCCAAATATGAAAGTTAAAAACTAGAGAGTCAGAAATAACTAAATATCCAAATATACTGCTAAAGTCATATGATTAATATTCCTTGTACAAAGTTATTTATTTAAATGTATTTATTTAAAATATCTAACCAGGAAATTACCATCAAGATTAAAAGAATTACACTTAGCCTACAGCAACAATATGCTAACATTGCCAGCACTTAAAGGCTAGTAATTTACATTAGGGACATATCTAAGCACAGCAGATATTAGCAAGGATGTCATATTAGGGATGTAAGGAGGAGAATTTACCCATGTGTGATGGAAGTGAGGCAAAGAGGACAATTCCTCTGCAGGAGTGAAAGCACTAATAATGAGGAATTCTCCAAATATGTGAACACCAAGATGCAATGTCCTTAGCAGGGGTTGGAACTAGAGGAGGTTTAAGGTCCTTTCCAGCCCAAACCATTCTGGATTTATGGGATTCTGTGATTCTGGGTTTCCATTAATGGAAATCCTTCTGGTGTGTGCCAAATGTCTCTGGAGGGGAAGGTGAGACAGAATACAGCATTCTAACTGGGCATGTTGGACTTCATTAAATTCTACCTTGAAAAACGGGATAATTCCATCAGTGAAGTGTTTTTCCTCATGGCACATGTGTGCCCCTCTGTGCCAGCCTCCAGGCTGATCCCAGCCTGCAGAGGAGCTCAGCAGACCTTTGGGAAGGCAGTGGGAATGCTGGCAGGGGCTGCTGATCCCCCCTGAAAGGTGAGTGATGTTCAGCCAGGCGCTTGGCTCAGAACTCAGGGGTCTCTGGGTGCTCTCTGCAGTCTGGAGGAGCACTTCACACTCACTGGCTAAAAGGTGAATTCATCACCCTTGTCGAGTTCCTGGAGCACACAGCTTGTGTTGGAATGGTTTGCTTGCTTCTCAGTTTTGAGGAGATGAAAAAAAATTCAGTGTAGGGATTCTTACATCATGGGAAAGGAAAACAACATCCTTTTGCTAAGGCCCTGAATTATTTCTTTTCATCTGCACTTGTTTGTCCCTGGGCTTGCAGATATATCCTGAATCACCCAGGAATTCCCTCCTATTTTCCATACACTGCTCAAGAACACTGTCACTCTTTACCCTGGAAATGACTTTATCCTTCCCTTTCCAGGCACTGGAGTACAGACTGTGCTATTAGACAAAACATGTTTTAAATAAAAACATGGAGAGGTCCTCATCACACCCCCTATATTTGCCTCAGTTCTTAAATTAATCTCCTGTTGTACTGCAACATTCTGCAATTTCATGTCCAGACTGTCCTCTGGAGGATGAAATGTGTGTTCTGTCATTGAGTGCTGGCCTGCATCACCTGGAATATCCTTCAGTGACAATTCCTGTGCATTAATATCAAAACTGTTTCCATGCAGGGGGGTAAATATTTAAATTTAAACGTATTTTTTCACCCAGACATTTACAAAGACTGGCTCAGGACATGCCTCAAAAATTGGAGACTTGGAAAATGCCGACTGGCTGTGGCCCTGTTTGTCCCCACTGCTTTCACTGCTCTCTCTGTAGCAGAGGACTCTGCATAATAATGTAAAACACTAAAGCCA
>VWYP01035019.1:10513-33131 GCA_013400435.1 Pycnonotus jocosus
CGCCCAGCCCCGCAGTGCCCGGTCCGGCCCCGCACGGCCGCGGGCAGAGCTCGGGCCGGCCCCCAGCACGGCCCCCGCCGTTCCCAGCTGCGCCCGAGGGGCTCGCAGAGCTGCCAGCTCCTGCCTGTCCGGGCGTGCAGGGGCTGAGGCAGGCAGACAGCCGGGCGCTGGAGGTGGAATCACTCACAGCGCCGGAGAAGGGGGCTGGAGCGTGGGATGTGTTTTTCAGAGCGTTTGGGGAATGCCGGCGGCAGCCGCCGAGAGTCCAATGTGCAGGTAGAAGTGGCGATAATCAGAAATGACCTGCTGCTCTGCTCGGCCCCACACTGTCCCAAAGCCCAGCCGCAACTGCTGGGTCACCTTTGAACCCACGCCAAACAAGGACACTCAAAACAGGGAGGCAAAACACTCTGTCATTGTCTGGGCTCCCGCCGACACCTGGGGGCAGTTTGGACTGCGGGACAGAGCAGAGTCGTGTCCCAGGCGGGTCACCAGGGCCTGCAGGGTTGGCACCCCAGCCCCTCTGAGCCTCGGTGTCCCCCAGCCCCGCTGGGAGCCCCGTGCTGTCCCCGAGGGGGGGCCCAGGGCACCGCAGAGCCCCGAGCCCCCGCGCAGCTGTTGCTGAATGAGGCGGCTGTGGAGAAGCTGCTCCCTGCGGCGGCCGGGGCAGCAGCCTGCCCGGGGGCCGACCCGGGGGCGGGGGGGCTGGCGGGGCTGCACAAGGCTCCCATTATCCAGGGGTAATCACCCAGCCCAACACGGCCCGGCCCCTCCGGCAGCGTGGGGCAGAGCCGGGAGGAGCGCAATAAACCCCGGCAGGTGCTGCGAGTTACCCAGAGCCAGGCACGCAGGACACCCGGCCCCGGTGTCCCTGCCCTGTGACAGCCTGGCTCCGTGCCTCAGTTTCCCCCGGGTCAATCACAGCCAGAGGGGTTGTTGGAGGACAAAGGTTTTCTTCCCCTTCAAAACCTTTTCGCTTCTCCATTCACAGGACACTTGAAACTCACTGATTCAGGTTCATCACAAGTGAGGACAGACCCAGAGGCTGCCCAAACTCCCGGGAGCTGTGACAGTGCCCTCCTCTCTCTCTCTCAGCCCAGAGGCTCTGCACTTTTACACATCCTTTTCTCTCCTCCGCTTGCTTTCCCCGCAGCATTCCTGTTCCCCGGCAGCGGGGGCTGCATCCCTCAGACACACCCTGAGCCACTCCAGGGCTGGGCTGCAGGATCCCCGGAGGCACAGCATTCCTCCTGGGAATGCCCAAGCACCTCTCCCACCGCCAGCCCCCCGTGCTGGCCCCCAGCCCCAGCGCTGCTCCCTGGCCGGTGCCATGCAGCGGCCCTTCCCATGCCCTCCTCCTCCTCCTCCTCCTCCTCCTCCTCTGCATGCCTGACCAGCAGCCCCCCCCAAGGCTTTCCCAGCCAAACGCACTCAGTGATTCATCGGAAATGATTAAGTTTTTTTCCCCAGGAGATCAGTTGCTTAAAATGGCAATGCTGGGCAGCGATAAGGCTCAGAGCCCTGGCGCTGCCGCTGGACAGAGGAGGCCTCCTCCCTTTGCTGGGAAGAACAAGTGCAAGGGAGCTCTGCCATCATCCACGGGATGCTCAGGAGATGCTCTCCAGCCTCACAGGCACACTTTTGGGATGCTCTAACACCTCATGGCAGGAGCTCCCTGTCTGCGGTGGGGAAATCCACCCTCTGAGTGGGTGCCCCAGCTCTGGGACTCCCTGACAATGCTCTCCCTCTTCCCCGTCCTCCAAAGGGCAGGATGTGGCACCGGAGGAGCCTCAGGCTCTGCTCTCCTTGGAGCAGGGCAAGGGATGTTCCACTTGGCACCAAACACCCCGCAAATGCCACCCCGAGAGTGAAGGAGGCCCAAGGGAAAGTGTCCACCAAAGTCAAACAAACAAAGCGGGAGAACTCGGCTGACACGCCCCCGGGTGCGTTTTGTCCTGGGGCTAACTTTTATTCCGCGTTAAAAATAAAGCAGAATGTTGCTAAGAAAACCTCTGCAGAAAATTCCCAGCAGTTGGAAAGCGCAGTGCCACTCTCTGGGGAAAACAGGCTGGGGAGATGCCACCCTCAGCCAGCCCCTTGCTCTCATTGCATGGCTCTGCCTCCAGCTGGTCGGGCTTCAGCCTGCTTAACTTTGAAGCAAACTCAGCTTTTTTTCCCCCCATGATGAACGAATGGTTCTGGGGAAGAGGGGCAGGATTTGAAAGCCGAGCATGAACAGAAGGCGTGAAATCACCCTGCTGCGCTGTGTGTGGCACCCAGCGGGCTCGGGGACTCTGCGTGGGGAGCGTGGCAGGCTGGCCACCTTCATCTTCCCTCCCTGCTGCCTTCTTGTTTATCTGCTTGCTTAATGGATTTGGCTGCAGCTCCCACTCGCAGCGGTGCACACAAACCGTGCGTGAGGCTCCCACTGTCGCAGTCCCACGCGCAGAACTGGGGTGGGAAAGTCAGGAAGCAGAGGTCTGGCTCCACCTGAGGCACAGAGCAGCTCCCACAGCTCTTAATCCCTGGCAGTGGAGGGAATTGTTGGTGCCTGGGCCCCCGCAGCTCCCATCACTCTCCTCCTCCATCCCTCCTGCCACCTCTCAGATGAGGCCGTGCCTGGGCAGGCAGTTCTGCCCCTGGCAGTGGTGGGACTTTGCCAGTCCCTGGCACAGCTGCTGCAAATCTGGGATCCACAGGACCCTGCCCAGGGCAGGGCTGACTTCCTGGCATTATCTGAGCCCCGCAGATTGCAGGAATGATCTGGAATTGAGCAATTGCATTTGCCTCCCTCCTCTGGCTCCTGCTGTGCCTGGCTCTCTGCAGGTGGAGGGGAGCGATGGCCAGCACAGAGCCAGGCCTGGGGCTGTGCATCCCAGCACACACCACAGCCCCTTCCACCTTTCCCTGCCAGAAGATCCCTGCTGATATGGGGACGTTGGGATGCTGCCAGAGGGAGCTGGCCCAGCGTGGGCTGTGCCTGTGCCTGTCCTGACACGTGGCTCGGTGTGTCCCAGGTGGGACGGGGGGCCCTGGGCCTTCCCCAAGCCCAGAGAAGCTGGGGTGGGCTCTGGGGGGTGCTTGGGGTGTTCAGCTGCCCCCAGTGGACCCCTACCAGTGCTGATGCTGATGGGCTGGGGCTGGCTCTGGTGCTGATGGGTTGGGGGCTGGCACAGCTCTAGTGCCCATGGGCTGGGGCTGGCTCTGGTACTGATGGACTGGCCTGGCTCTGGTGCTGATGGGCTGGGGGCTGGCACAGCTCTAGTGCCCATGGCCTGTCCCAGGTCCCTGCAGGTCTCCAGGGTGGTTGGAGGGCAGCTGTGCTGTGCAGAAGCCTCTGGCTGCGTCCAGCCAGGCCTGCACCTCTTCACACAACACCATCAGGGCTGGGAGCAGCCTCGCTCCCCGGGGAAGGGATGGGATGGGATGCGGGCCAACACCGAGCTTTCCCAGGATCGGCCGGCTGCTCCCCTGCCACTGCTCCCCTCACCCTCGGGGCACCTTCTGCCAGTCCCTGCTGCTGCATTTTGGGGGGGCTCTATTGCTCACACGAGGCTTTGCACTCTGGGGTAAGCACACAAACCCTCCTGGGCTGTGCAGCCTTTGGCTCTCTGCTCCCTGGGTGCCATGAGGTCGTTTTGGGGTACCCCTGCCCCATCTCTGTCCACCCCTGGGAGCCCTCTTCGAGGCCCGTGTCCTCCAGCTCAGGAAAACGCCTCCTTCCAACCCCCTTCCTCGGCTTGGCTCCCAGCGGCTCCTTTGTGTCTTCCCTCTCCTTCCTCTCCTCTTGTGCAGAGCTTTTCTGTGGGGATTATTAACCATGGCTACGGGGCCTTTGTTCAGGAGGGGCCCGAGGAGCCGGGAGGGTGGAGGAAGGAAGGACACGAGCGGAAGGGGGGAAGGAAGGTCGAGGAGGGGGAAAGGAAGGTGACATCTGGATTTCTGTCACGGAGGAAGAGTGTGATTTTTGGAGCAGCTGTGCGGGGATGGCCAGGGCTCAGCGGACGCAGAGCGGTGGCAAAGCCCCAAAAAGGAGCTGAGCTGGTGTTATAAATGAATATTATAAAATTGGCTTTTTGCAAGACGTGTGTTATATGATTAATAACGCTGTGGTGTGGATATAGGTTATGTTATAAATGTATATTATAAAATTGGCTTTTCGCAAGACATGTGTTATATGATTAATAACGCTGTGGTGTGGATATAGGTTATAAGTTTCTTTTTCTGCTTTTAGTAAATTAGACATAGTGGTAATAGTTGATGTAGTATGCTTAAACTGTCTGTTTGGTTGGGATAATATCCAGTGAACATGTGAAGAAGACTCTGCTACTGATACACCAACTATCAGCATCTTCCATCTGAAGAAAGTGTGGACCAAGGCCCAAGCTGGAGGTGATAACGAAGACACAGCCATGAAACACGCATGCTCTAAAAAGGGGGACCCAAGGAGGGGCCATGCAAAATAGTTCCTGAAATATGGAAACTAGTTTATAGAAAAATACAAATAGTCATAAGCTGTTACAATAGAAAGGGTATTTAAAGGAATGTCTGTAAGATTGCAAGGTGTGGACTTGGCTGAATGCCAAGTCACCCAGCCAGCCGTACTTAGCTTTTTTTATCTCCTAATTGTCTTAATTTTTAAATTAAATCTATCTCTTAAAATTTACCAAAAAAGTAAACCTCGTTTTTCACAGCTGGCAAGGGTCACTCACCCAGCCCAAGGCAGAGAGCTCAGCACATTGCCCTGATGATGGTGCTGCTGGCAGGGGACAGAAGCAGCACCCCAGGGCTCCAGGACTGACTTGGAGGTGGCACACAGGGGTGGCAGGGAAGGCTGTGGAGCCCTGCAGCCCTTCCCTTGCTCCCTGCCTCGGGAGCTCCGTGTGGGGAGGATGGACAAGGACAGCTGGAGCACGCCTGGGAGAACCTTATCCAGCTGAGAGCCACTGCCAAGGCACGGGGAGAAGGAGCCCTCGGCCCAGGGCTGTCACTCGACATCCTGGGGGTACAGGAGCCCCAGGGCCCGGAGCAGGTGCAGCCCTGGGACAGGACAGGGTGTGACAGCCACGTCCTGCCCTGGCTCACACACGTTCAGCTGGGCTGGTCACGTTCCCATCCCAAGCTCCTCTTCCATCCTGGGAGCACTGAGGCCATGGAGCAAGGACCAGGATTTGGAGATGAACGCTGACGGGGTGGCTTGGAGAAGCCAGAAGTTATTTATAAACCGTCCTTTTCCTTGGGAGCACTTCCGAGTCCATCTCCCCCAGCATCGGCCGGAAAAAGGGCCCATTGTGCTGGCGCCGGCTTCGACAGGGCTGGGCACTCACCCACACAATGGGGTGATGATGGCTCCGGCTGTGGGGCTGTGGGGCTGGGCACTCACCCACACAATGGGGCAGATGATAGCTCCGGCTGTGGGGCTGTGGGGCTGGGCACTCACCCACACAATGGGGTGATGATGGGTCCAGGGGACAGCGAGGGGTCCCGGCCACGCTCATCCAGCCCTTGCCAAGGCCACAGCTGCCCCCGGAGGAGCGGGCAGGAGGAACGGCCCTGCCCTCTGTTCCCTGGCACCCGGCTTTTCCGGCTCCCCGCTGCCAAGGAAGGGAGGAAAAGGCAGGATGGGGACACAGCATCACTCCCTGGGCTTTGTCTGCAGGGATCGCTTCCTCCCGGCTTTGTCTGCAGGGCTCCCCCAGCACGGCTCGTTAGGATCATCTGTGAGAGAGCCTAATGAGAGATGAGCCCCAGGAAGGCCCAGCTTTGGGGGAGCCCCTCTTGCAGGGGATCCCTTTGGAGGTCCTTGGGGAAGGTTCCCTGTGGAGGGGGTTGGGGACGGCCAAGGACTGACTGGGATAAGGCAGCAAGCAGGGCACAGTCCTCGTGTCACATCTCCACAGCCCTGGGGACACAACGGACCACCAGGGCCCAGGGGAACGGTGGGGCTGGGCTGACCAAAGAGGAATTTCTTCTTGCAGGACTTTCCCATGGAAGAAGACTTGCCTTTCCCAGGGCTGTCTGGCCAGGCTCCAGGAGGAGATAGATAGATATCCCAGCTCCCATCGTGGAGAGACACAGAGCCCTCCAGAAACACGCTGAGCAGCCCGTGGCAGGGAAGGTGGTGGCTGCTGGGGACACAGGGCTGGTCTCCCTGCAGCTCCAGATCCTTCCTGAGGGCTGTCCCCAGCAGCCTCGGGCTGTTCCCTGCCTGTGAGGTACGTGGCACTGGGGATTCCATCACCTGCCCCTCCAAGGCCAGAGGAAGAATGAGCCACAGCCTCTTGGAGCAGAGCCCGAGTGGGGCCGGGGGATTTTCCGGAGCGGATGCAGCGCAATGAGCCATTGTTCCCGCCTGGGCTGCGAGCACGGGGCTGCAGGCGCCCGCCCCCGGCTGCCCAGGGGTGTCCTCAGGGGACCCGAGGTGAGGCTGCTGGCAGTGCCCAGCAGCACCGTGCTGCCTGCCTCGGCCCTGGATCCGCAGGGGAGGGCACCCTGGGGATGGTCCCCGCATCTTGGAGCGTTGGAGTGATGCCAGCAGGACCCACACTCCAGAAATTCCCTTCAGGAGTGCCCAAGGAACAAGGGAGGCAGGGCAAGATGCTGAGGCTGGGGAATGCCCCTGGGCATGCTGGGCTCCAGAGAATCCCTCAAGCACTGGGACACCCAGCCCTGGAGTTGTTGCCTGTCTCCCTCTGCTTCCAGACGAATCCAGAAGGACTCAGCACCTGCCAGGGCTGAGGCACTCCCTGGAGCAGGCGTCCTCTGGCTGCAGTTTTTCTGGAATGCAGGGTGAGCTCAGCAGCGGGAAGGCAGCTCAGAGCCGTGATGCAGCAGCCCCGTGGCCGGGCTCGGTGCCAGCACAGTCGGTGCTGCTCAGCCCCGGGGCTCCGGGCAGGGCAGGGAGTCACACCCGTGCTGGGCTCTGCCCCGTGCTGGGCTCTGTGCCTGCCAGGCACCTTGGTGGGGAGCTCTGTGTCCCCACAGAGCCCCGGGAAGGGTTTCCATCCAAAGCCCCGGTCTCCTCCAGCCAAATCACTGTCCCAACCTGAACTGCTACCAGGTGTTCCCACCCCCCTGCACCCTCCTCCTCATCCCTGTGCCTCTCTCCTGCAGGTCTGCACGCCCTGGAGCTGGACATCCTACCGGAATGAGAGCAGGCAGAGCTCCCCTGCATCCCACGGAGCACGGAGAAGCCCTGCTATGGAGCCACGACCTCTGACTGCTGCAGCCGCTGCAGCCCCGGCCCGGCGGAGGGAGCCCACCATGGCAGGGGATGGGCAGGCACCAGGAGCGGGGAGGGTGGGGCAGGTGCACAGCTGCAGGCAGGGAATGAGTGGAGCACACCCAGCCCTTGGCTCGGCTCTCTTTTCCCTTCTCCTCTTTGGGAGAGCGATGAGAAATCCAAACATTACCATAAATGCTGAAAGCATCCTGCCTCCGTCACTGGCGTGCACTCGCTCCCTGGGGATCCAGGCGCCCGCTGCCTCGGAGCCACAGCGACGGGGCCAGACGGCAGGACAGAGCCCAGGCATGGACAGACAGACACGGATGTGCCACCCCGCCCCCTGCCCGCTCAGGGAGGCACTTGCACCAAGGTGACCCCAGATCCCTTTGGGGTTCGTGCCTCGCTGCCCAGGGTGTGGTGCCTCCCTCGTTGGCCCCACACTGGCCGGAGCCTCCTGGGCTGCACATGGCTTTCCTGTGGGTCATCATGCACTGCACTCGCTCTCTCCTTCCTTAAAAAGCCTTGGGCTTCAGGGCTGGATTTTCCTGAATTTGTCACTGCCTTCAAGGCAGTGAGGGCTGGATCATCCCCTGGGGCACGGCAGAGCAAAAGCCGGAGGCTTTGACAGTCCCACACCCTGGCTGGGATCCAGCAGGGTGGGCAGGACCTGTTCCAGGGTTATAACCTTGGTCTGAGCCACAGCCATGGCTTTATGTTCAAACCTCCTGCAGGAAACTGCTTGGCCGGGTGACCCTGGGTTGACCGTGTCCCAGAGAGGCCCAGGGGATCCCGCTGGCAAGTGCACACTTTCCCTGTGCCAGGGCTGAGGCTGGCACAAACCCATCTCCAGCATGGACACTGCGGGTGCTGGGTGCCCCCTGTGCTGTTTGGAACCAGGGTGAGGGGGCTGTTATCAAGCCCTGTCCATCTGTCTGCCCTGTCCTGGCTCCTGAACCACATCCCATCACTCCATGCCCTTGTGCAAAATCCCTCTGCAGCTCTGCTGGAGCTCCTTTAGGTACTGGAAGGGGCTCCAAAGTCTCCTCCTCCTTCTCTTCTCCAAGCTGGACACCTCCAGCTCTCCCAGCCTGGCTCCAGAGCAGAGCTGCTGCATCCCCTGAGCGCCCCTGTGCCCTCCTCTGGGAGTGGTGGGACAAGAGGGAATGGATTCTCACTAACAGGGGGCAGAGTTAGATGGGATATTGGGAAGAAATTCCTCTCTGTGAGAGTGGGGAGGCCCTGGTACAGGTTGCCCAGAGAAGCTGTGGCTGCCCCATCCCTGGAAGTGTCCAAGGCCAGCTTGGACTGGGCTTGGATCAGTCTGGGATATTGGAAGGTGTCCCTGTGCCACGAGCTTTTCCTCTTGCCGTAGCGGTCCGGCAGATACACTGCCACGAAGGGATAGGGAATTACCTCAATAGTCTTCATCCCGCAATTAAAAAACCGCACTAACCGATGTCCCGCGCGGTGAAGCGGTCTGGGCTAACGGGCGCTACTGGCCCTTTAAATGAACGGCAATGGGAGTGACCAAGCTCGCCCCTCTGCTGGAAGCCACGCCCCTACCGCGCCCCCTCCGCATCCTGCGAACCGACCAATGGGGGTCGAGACCCCGCGGAGCCCCCGCCGCTGATTGGGCGAGCACAGCAGGGCGGCGGGTGCCAAGATGTCTGCGCCCATGGCGGAGGGGCCCCGCGGCTGAGCTGCCGTACGGGCCCCGCGGGGACCATGGACGTGCTGTTCGCGCTGCTCCGCGGGCTGCGCCTGCTGCTCGACCTGCTGCTGCTGGTGCTCGATCTCAACTTCTTCCTGGTGTCCTCGCTGGTGTCCGCGCTGCTGTGGCTGCTGGCCGCGGCCTCCAGCCTGCCCGCGGCCGCGGCCGCCGCGGTGGTGGCGTGCTGGGATGCTCTGGTGCTGCTGCGCGGGTGCTGCGGGGCCATGGAGGGCATGCGGGCCGCCGGGCACCTGGTGTCGCACCTGGTGTCGCACGTGGCGCTGCGGGCCCGGGAGCTGGCGCAGCGCGGGCTGGGCGCCGTGCTGGGCTGCGGGCAGGCGCTGTGCCGGCAGCTGTGCGAGGCTCTGGCCATCGGCACCAGCCTGCTGATGTACCTGGTCAACAGCCTGGTGAACGTGTGTCTCATCGGCACCCAGAACCTCTTCACGCTGCTCGCCGCCCTCTGGGACTCGCTGGCCGGGCCCGTCGTTAGGGTCGCCGAGCTGCTGGCCGCCTTCCTGGCGCACGTGTCCAGCGGCGCCATCGCCGTGTCCATCCTGCTGTGGTCGCCCTGCCAGATGGCCTTCGAGCTGCTCTGCTCCACCACCGAGCTCTTCATCAGCGTCTTCTTCGTCAACGTTTACGGCCTGGCCTTGCTCCTGCTCATCGTGGTGGTCGGTGCCCTCGTGTTCAACCCCGGGCTGCTGTGGACGCTGTCGGGGTACCTGCTGGGCTATTTGCACACGCTGCCCTCCCTGCGCCGCCTGCAGCGGGACGTGTGGCGGCTGCACCAGGTGGCCGTGCTGACCCTGGGCGCGGCCATGACCTCGCAGCCCTGGCGCAGGCTGGTGGACTGGATCCTGCAGGTGACCGACTGGAGCCTGCAGGTGACCAACTGGAGCCGAGGAGGCAGGATGGTGAACCAGGGCAGCGAGCAGAGACGCGCCGTGGGTGCCCCCAGAGCCCCGGCCGCCGGCAGGGTGACCCTGGGCCAGCAGCAGGAGGAGCAGCTGGATGCAGAGCAGGGGCCACAGCCACGGCCCGCTCTGAGCCGTGCTGGGGCAGGGCAGCGCCACCAGACACCCAGGGAGGAGCCGGGCATGTCCTGGTGGAGAGCCCCGAGGAAGCAGCATCTGAATGCAACAGCCGGGAACGCTGAGGGAAGCCCCGACAACGACCCTTGGGTGCTGCTGAAAGAGCAAGAGGAGCGTAAGAAATGTGTCATCTGCCAGGACCAGACCAAGACAGTCCTGCTGCTGCCCTGCAGGCACCTGTGCCTGTGCCAGGAGTGCACGGAGGTGCTCCTGCAGCAGGACATCTACCAGCGCAACTGCCCCCTGTGCCGCCAGGTGATCCTGCAGACCCTCAACGTGTACCTGTGAGCCCACGGGGGGCTTGGGCTGTTTTCCCAGGAAATCAAGGGACAGGTCACCCCTGTCTGCGCTTCCCAGGGCTGCCTTGAGCAGCTTCCAAAGAACTGTGGATGGTGCTGGAAGGGCAGAATGCTGTGGGGTATCTGCTGGTCACATTTGCTGCCTAACTAGGTTGTAGCTCTTGCTAGCAAGCACAATACTGATCTCTGCAGCGGGCTGGAAGAGTTACCTGGTTTTTTTGTTGACAACATTTGCTGTTTCAGGGCCTGTTGCCTCGAGCCTGCAGCCTGAGATCCAAAGCAGAGCACAGAAAAATGCTCTGGTCTCTCCTAGCCAAAGCTGATGGGAAGGTTAAAGGCTTTGCCCTCCTGGCAATCACAGGAGCTGGTGCAAGGCAAGGGAATTTCTTTTTCCCAGGTCTCAGTAGAAAATTACCTGGCGGGCTGCATCCAGGCCTGTTTCCTCCTCCCACCATCAAAGTGGAGGAGCTCTGTGGGAAAAGGGAAGAGTGCCCTGTTTGCAAGGCCCAGGGAGAGCAAGGAGCACACTTGAGTTTTTTCAGTGTTTGCTGAACCTGTTTGCTCTCAGCTGGAGAAGAGGCTTTCTGGGGCACTTCATCAGCTCAGTGGTTTTGCTTTTTGAGGGATCTCTCTTGGCAGGACAGCGTGGAGCTGTGATGAACTCGGGCTCCCTGCAGAGCTCAGCGTTGCTGCTGCTTCCACGCATCACCTATGCAAGACTAGCACACATCAAGTTACCTGCACAGGGAGGCTGGAGGGAGTCACTCCTTCTGCAGGGCTGGTGGTGCTGCTTGGGGAACTCGAGGAGTGGCCCCCCAGCCAGTGCTCCCAGCCCTGGCAGCAGCAGCAGCCCAGATTTGAGCCAAGGCTGGAGGATCCTCTCCAAAAAACCACACATTTGCAGGCTAAGAGTGCCATGGAACAGGGAGGGTCACTCCAGAGCTTGCTGGCTCCTTCCCAGGCTGGGCTGGCTAGAGGGAGGAACTCTTTGGGAGGAGAGGGTGCACCCCCAAGCTCCTGGGAGCTCACAGACATTCCAGCTCCAGGCGCAGTTTCTGCACATCCACTGTGGATCTGCAGTTGTGTGCGTGGAGCAGTACCAGGACCACGGATATCTGGGATCAGGGCAGGGCTGTACTGTTGTTTTGTCTTGTTGTCTGTCACCAATGTAGATACTTCCATTCAGAAGTGTCCCCTGAAGTCCAGCGAGTCCCATCCTGGCTGGGGGAGGCCTGAGATGGCTCATCCCAGCTTGGGGAACCAGCACCATTCCAAGGAGTTGCTGGGCTGCAAGAGGGCCTTGCACTAAGAAGCTTTTCCTTTCCCAGCTGCTTGCCTGGGGTCAGCCACACGCCACAGCCAATTCTGGCTGGAGCTAGACCAGAGAGAGTCTTGACTCTGGACTGCAAGCCAAGAGCCTGAGGGCAGCTGGCATGGTTTTCCTTCTATTTTCCTTCTTGATTAGCAATTTAAGCCAAAACAGAGGCAGCAGAGAGGCCAGGCTGTGCTGGGAGATGCCTCTGAGCTGTAAAGCTGAGCTCTAGCAAGGAGCTGTCTTCTTGTTGAGTGCTCTGCTTGGAAAGGCACTGCCAGGGCTGGTTGCTCCCACATTTCCTGGGAGCTGGAAAGATTCCCTGGGCCAAGCCAGGCTCCTGAGCACTGGTGGATGTTAGGAGTGCTCTAAGCTGCTTCCACTCCATTTCAAAGAGATGCAAAGCTCCCCATTGCACAGCCTCTTATCCCTGTGCCTCCCCACACACCTCCCTTGTTAATGTTGGCTCTCTCCAGCCACCAGCACTTGGGAGCAGCCAAACCCTCACCAGAGAAGGGAGTGTGAACCCAGGCTCTGGCTTGGCCCAGGCACTTGCAGGGGAGTCAGGGAGCTGCACCTGGAGTCACTCAGGAGTGGGATTGTGGCCACAGGCAGCAGCATTCCCTTGGGACCAGCTCATGGATCAGGGATCAACATTCCCTACATGAGTTACAGGATGGGGAGGAAGGGACACCTCCCCAAAACTGCAGTTTGTTCCCTTAACCCCTTTTTTTTATTATTATTACCATTATTATAGCAGTCACGCTTGTTTGTTTAGGGCCTGTTTGCTGTTTATAAGAGAAGGCTTTGCCTTAAGTTTAACTCTTTGCACTATGGACTAGGCACTGAGCAGATTAAAATGTCCTTTACCAAAAGCTGGGCGCTGCCTCATCCTTGGAAGGTTTTTTTGGGGGGAAATGTGTGTTTATATCTCCTTTATCCACCCCTGGACTGCAGGGAAAGCCCATCCCTCCCCACAAAGGGTCAACATCACCTGCAGGCTCAGGGGTGTTTGCCCCCAGAAAAGCAGTGCTGCTGCACGGGGAAAATCCAACACCCAGGAGATGAATTTACACCCAAACCCACTCTGGGTGGGCTTTTCAGAGCTGGCAGCCCCCAACTCCTGCTCTGCCAACCCACGGTGAGAGGAGATGGTTGTGGATAAACCACACCAGGGGACAGGGAGGAGGTGCTGGGGTTTCCCAGCTTCGTCCAGGCTGGCAGGAACATTCTGGGACGTGTTCATTCCTGTTCCTGCACCTCTCTGGTGCCTCAGTGTCCTGTGCCAAAGTGTCCCTGGGATGGAGGCAGCACAGGGCTGGGTTTTGCCTTGCAGAAAGGCTCAGGTTTACTGTGAGCAGATGCATTTGCTGCACAAGGAGCTCCTCCCTGGCTCGCATCTGAGCTCCTGGCAGGTTGCTTTGTGCTTTTAAGCACTCTCTGCTTCCCCAGCATCCTCATAAACTGTTTGGGAAAATGGCTCAGGAGCCTGATGGGCAGAGACTCCAGGAGTCCTGGCTTGCCCTGCCCTGGCAGGGCCATGCCAGCAAAGTGGCTCATTTTAATCAGGATGGAAACCAAGAGAGGGGAGATGGGAGCTGCTGGGAGGTCAGGACAAGGCAGATATCTGCTCAGGAACAGGGAGGAGGGCAGTGCTGGCAGAGGGTGATAAATGGGCAAACTGAGGCACTTCTCTTGCTCCCAGGGTGTGACCCGAGGCTGGCTGGGCACTTGGGGAGGCTGCAGAGGGGACAGGAGGGTGAGATCAGCAGGGAAATAAATGTCTGCCATCTCCACAGGCAGGATGCTCCCAGCTCAGCACCCCCAGCAGAGGATGGGAAGGGTTTCAGCCACCTCAAGCCACTGTGGCCGAGCTTTCCCAGAGAGGACAGGATGTGCAGGACACAGCCCTCCCTCCCTCCCTCCCCCGGGAGCCATCCTGCACACTCTTGGCTCAATCTCTGCTCCATCAAATGCAGGAGGAAAATGCAACCACCTCCCTGCTGATGGACGAGGTCCGTGAGCCCTGCCTGCCCAGGCACTTTGTTTTTTGGTGCCTGGGCAGCAGACACACTCACACAGCACTCCAGAGCAGAAAATTTGAAGTCCTTGGGGTGTTCCCTGCTCCAGAACGTGCTTAGGAGGCTGCCACATGAGCCAAAGCTCATCAAAGCGCCGAGACCCTTCCCCAAGGAGGGAGGAACGTGATGCTGCCGGGTGAGCCCGGTTTAGGAGCGCTGCGGTGGTCGGCTCTGACAGCCCGCTGAAAAGCAGGAGCCCCCAGGCGCTGGGAAAATCCCTTTGTCAGCCCAGCTGCAGCTCCCCCGCCCTAATGAAGGGCTCGTCACAGCCTGGGGACAGCAGGCACGGTCCGGCTGCCAGCAGGGAGCGGCGGGCCGGGCGGGAGCGCAGATGTGGCACAGCAGGAGCCGGGAATGATACCCGGCCGGGAGGGAGGGAGGGAGCAGGTGAGGATCGGCCGCAGAACCACGGGGAGCCTTTGGGCTGCTGCCGGCACCAGCCTGGGCTCTCATTAGTGCCTCAGCAGCTCCCTGGACACGGCAGCGATCCCGGTGCAGCCTCAGGGACACGGAGGGGTTGAGGCTGGCGGGGACACCGAGGTGACCCAGCCTTGCAGGGTTCTGGGGACGGCGGGGTTCGCGATATCTCGGTGTGGGGAGACTCTCCTGCCCCTCTGAGCAGGGTTTGATCAGCACAGAGGCGCTGCCGCCTCTCATCCCTGAGTTTGGAGGAGCTGATCTGATCTGATCCTTCCTCCTCTTGGACGCTTCTCCAGGACACGGGGTTCTCCCAAGGACATCCCAGTGTCTGCTCTCCTAAAATCCAGGCTTGTGGTCCTTTCCTTGCCTGCCCCGCCCCCACATGAGCAAGGACTGTCCCCTCCCCTGCCATTCCCAGGTTAAAGGTCTCCTTACCAGGTCAGCAGTCCTGGAGATGTCTGGGCGTGTTCCCTGCAGCTCGGCAGCGATGAGGCCTCTGACCCTGGGCCATAACCAAACTTTAGGGTGGAGCAGGAGCCATCGTGCTGCTGCCAGGAGTCACCAGGTCACTCTTCAGCACTGGGGGCATTTCCAGCTCTGACACCTTGAGCACTGTGCAGCTGTAGGCTCTCAGAAAGGATCCAGCTGATCTCTTTAATCTCTGGTGCCTGCTGACCTCAGGTGACCTTGGAGTACCAAAGACACGAGCACTGCTCCGAAAAGCGGTGCTGACATTTATTTTTGTTTCTAAAACCCCACAAAGCAACCACAAAAACCTCAAAAGAAACAACAAAACTACCCAGCTGCTGCCTGTGTCAGCTGTACTGCAGCACCTGTGAGCACAGCCTGGCTCTTTTATCGGCTTCTCTCCTGCCCTGGCTGAGGGATGCTGGCCCCTCCCTAACCTGGGCTCAGCTGGAACAGGGGCTCCAAGCTCTCCTAACTCAGGGGGAAGCTGGCAGAGCTCATCAAAAGCAGCTGGAGCTTACTAGGAACTTGTCAAACTCTCCTGTGGATCTCCTTTCTCTTTTCCTTTCCTTGCCCTCTTCCTCATCCTCCCTAAGCAGCAGCAGACACCCTCACGTTCTCACAGGGGGTCCCCCTGACCCAGACAAAGTGTCCATACAACCAAGGGCATCCCAAAGGAAGCAGAGCCCACAAACGGCTGTGCCAAGCACTGTGGCTACCTGTGCTCCCCCACATCGTGACAGGGACCAGGGAATGCTCCCAGCCCTCACACACCCCGTCCAGAAAATTCCCTTTCCTCCTCCCAGAATAGCCATCGATCTGCTCTGCGGCGCTGTTTGCCCCCTGAGCAGCTCTGCTTACAGAAAAAGCCATCTCCAACCCAAACAGAGGCTGCCGCTGCAACCCGACCCCGGCGCAGGCTGAGGGGCCTGCGGGGGGGCTCCAACAGAGCCCCTCTGTCCCCCAAAGGGGCACGAGGTGTCCCCTCTGCTCCCAGCACCTCCACAGGTCCCCACGGGCTGAGGGTGGCCCAGGCAGGCTGCAGTGATGTCCCCAGGGTGCTCACGGAGTGGGGGTTCCCCTTGGGGGTGGCCCTGGCACTGTACGGGGGCACAGGGGTGTCCCCACGGCTGCTGCCACCCTGAGCTGAACAGGGACACGGGCTTTGTCCATCCCCATGGGCACATCCGGCACAGACGGGGGGCACTGGGGGATCCGGGGCAGGGTAGGGGGGGCTGTCCGGCTGTGTGCGGGGTTCCTGGGCTGGGGAGCGCTGCAAGGTCCCGCTGGCACGGCTGGGAGAAGAGCCGGCCCCAGCTGGCACCCCACAGCCGGGCAGGGCAGCGTCCCAAGCCCATGAAGAGGTCCGGCCGCTGGCCAAGAGCCCCCTCCCCGGCTGCTCCCCTCAGGGACCTATTTTGGGCAAGGAATGAGGAAGCTCTTCATTCCCCTCCTAAAAATAGCGACCTTTCCCAGCGCAGGTCACCATTCTCACACTGGGGCGGGGGCGGCCACGGGGGGCTCCGCAAACCCCGAACGGGGACTGACCCCGCCCGGAGCCGTGGCTCTGCTCTCCCCGGACATTCCGCTCCCCCTGGGGTGGCCCTGACAGCATCGGGGACCCTCCCATCCGGTGACACTCGATCCTCGGGGGGACCCCGGGGGTGCTCCTGAGCACTGGGGAGGTGCCGGGGGCTGTCGCAGCGCTGCGCTCACGGCTCAAGGACTCCGATGCCACCATCTAGTGGCTCTCGCTGGCCCTGCGGGGACATCCCAAGGCAGGGCTGCGCAGCCCCGTCCCCAGCGGGGGTCGGGCAGGGCGCACAGGCAGGCGGCACACGCGGAGCTGAGCAGCCCTTTATTGAGGGGAGGGATGGCACAGGACCCCCGGGACGGGCTCCTGGCCCCTCAGCAGCCCTGGGGGCCCGGGATAACAGCGAGCTCTGGCACAGCGCTGCTCCAGGGGTGCTCCCCGCCCACCTCCAGGGAAAGATTCTCTGCCCGGAGCTGGGCAGGGGTCCCGCTGTGGCGGCTCCCCCCACGCTGGTGGCTGTGAAGGGGCACCCGCCCGGCCCCATCCGCAGCCCAGGGCAGGCTCAGGCGAACACGGCGGAGTTTTGCCAGTAGGAGTAGACGAGGAAGCCGGTGAAGGTGCTGTCCGTCTTGACGCTGGCGTAGAAGCCGATGTAGTCCCCCACGCCCACCTGCACCCACACCTCATCCTCGGGCTCCAGGCGGACCAGGGTGCCCCCGGAGAGCGAGGTGGGCTTGGGCCAGTTGCCGTAGTACTGGAAGAAGGAGGCGATGGAGTGGCCGTTCTTCATGATGTCGAACTGCAGGCTGGTGCGGTACACGGTGGCGTGCACGGCGAAGTAATACAGCCCGGGCACCTCGCAGGTGAACTTGCCCGTGGCCGGGTCGTAGTGGCCCTGCTCGTTGATGAGCACCACGTCGAAGAGGATGGGCTGGTCGGCCAGGGGAGGGCTGCGCGACTCGGAGCGCTTGGCGCTGAAGGCGGAGCGAGGAGCCACGGCGCACTCGCCCTGAGCGCCCTTCTCACCGTGCAGCCCGTCCACGCCCGGGCTGCCCACCTCCCCGCGGGGACCCGGCACTCCTGGGGAGGGCAGGAGGGCACAGGGTCACCTCTAAGTCACCGACACAGCTCCTCCACCCCTCCTGCCCAGTCCCAGTTCCACCAGGGATTCCCTGCCACAGGCGTGGGGAAGCAGCACGAGTGGGGAGGGCTGGGGGTGTGATTTAGCACAGCATCAACAAGTCCTTGGAGAAAGCCCAGCCCAGGAGCCAGGGCAGGGATGATGCAGCTCCTGGTGGTCCCTCCTAAAGCAGGGCTGGAAGAGAGGGGTGGCACCGGGGATGGGGACAAATGCAGCTTTAGCTGTGACAGGGAGCTACTGCCCTTTACAGGAGCACAGGGGCACCACAGGCAGGGCCAAAGGAGTGGTGGTGGCATGGGAGGAGCGCTTCTGCAGGGTTCATTCTCCCTTTGGCAATTTGTGCCAGCGTGCAGGACTCACCCCCTGGCATGAGGGTGTTCCCCAGGGGCAGGGAATGGCAAATCCCCCTCCCCACTGGGATCTCTCCTTCCTTACCAGGAGGGCCCATGTCGCCCTTCTCCCCTGGCATGCCCGTGGCTCCATCCCGGCCATCTCGTCCGTCCCTGCCTGGCAAACCCTGGCCCCCGTGCAGGCCCGGGGTCCCTGGGATGCCTGGCTGCCCTGAGCACAGCCCAGGGATCTTGTTGTCTTCGATCTGCAAGGACCTGGGGATGAGCCCGAGGAGGAAGAGGAGGAAGAGCTGCTTCATCTTGTCCTGGAGGGGCTGGAAGGGGGCAGAGAAGGATCACAGCTCTGGGGACCACAGTGAAGAGGGTTGGGAATGCTCGGCAGGGAGTGTTGGGGGGTCAGCAGGGGACACTCCCCCCCTTCTTTTCCCTTTACCTTTTGGGCTGCTCCCCACAGCGAGGCCCCGGTGCTGCCTGCACCTGCCACAGCATCCCCATGGCCCGTGTGCCATCCCATCATGCTGCAGCCCCGGCACAGCTCAGGATGGCTGTGGGGTGTGGGTATAGGGCCAGGGGCTGTGCCAGTGCCTTTGTGTGTGTCCCTGGGGGCTCTTTGGGGTGGGCTCTGCCCCATCATGCCCAGCTATAGGAGAACGGGCAGAGGGATTTAGGGCTGTCAGCTGTTGAGCTGTGAGCGTGCCTGGGGTGCGGTTGTTGCCTCTGGGGGGTGCGTGGTGGGGCGGCAGCTCGGGGAACGCGGGGCTGTGCCGTGGCCCTGCCCTTGGCAGCATCCCGGCTGCCAGCGGCTCCGCTCCACCCCCGGCCGGCTCCCCGGGGCACGGCTGGCCTCGGCTGCAGCATCCCCGGCCCTGCCGGACCACCCCCCTGCCCGGGCTGCCCCCAGCCCTTCCCGCAGCAGCGCAACGAGGGCTGAACCCCAGGGCCAGCGCTGGCCCCCTCCCCGTGGCCTCGACCCAGAAAAGTTGCTCTCTTCCCCCTCCACGACGGCAACAAAGAGGAAAAGGAGGAGAAAAGCGTCTCTCCTCCGCCCAGGCGCCGGAGGCAGGAAGCCAGGGAGTCGCAGCTCCCCCCGGCTGGGTATCCCCACTCACTGCGATCCCGCCGTTCCTGTCCCGGGACCTCGCTGCTCGCTGCTGTGGAAGGGCTGAGGCTCTTCCTGGCCACTTGGCTCTGACGAAGGCCCGAAGAGAGGCAGCCTCTCCACTCCCCCCCCCTCCTCCCCACGTCTCTCCTCCCAAACTCCAAAGGAAATCAAGGGCCTCGGGAGCCAAAAGCTACAAGACAAGGGGAAAAAGAAAAATAATCCCATGATGTCGGAAGTGCTGTGAGCAGGGGGAAGGGAGAGCGCTGCAAACAGCCCGGCCGAGGGAGGGGAGGCACAGGCTGTGAACCACCTCAGCTGGACACTCAGACAGCAGGATGGAGGGGAGAAAAAACAAGGAAAACAGGCAGCAGAGGCTGAGGGAGGTGAAAATCCAACAAGGCACAGAGAGATGGAATGGCAGAAAGAAGAGGGAACTCTGAGAGTGTGCGGGTGCCCTGACTGGCAGCAGAGCTGAGGCAAAGGGGATGGCAGAACACGCAGTGCCCGGCAGTGCCAGCCCCGGGAGCATCCAGGGGAAGCCGCAGGATCGGTGTGGGAGGTCCCAGCACGTTGGGCTGAGCGTGCAGGGCAGGTGGAAGCGCAGGCGGAGCCGCGCTGTGCCCGTGCCAGGAGCGGGGCTGGCCCCGGGGAGCGCGCAGCACGCCGAGCAGCTTTCGAGGCGCTCCCGGCTCGCCTTCAACTCGTTCCAGCGCCGAGTGCGGCCAAGGGACACGGTCACACGCTGGCCAGCGGGGCGGGACGGTGCCTGGGGGATGTCCCCGTGCCCGGCAGCAGCTGGGGCATGCAGGAGTGGGCTCAAACTCCCTGAGCTGGGTGGGAGTGGCGGTGCCGTACTGGGTGCGGGGACAGAGCGGGGCTGGCACCAGTGATCCCAGTGACCCCAGCCAGGCTGGGGATTTCCTCACACGATGGCACTGCTGGCTCTCTCCTCCCCATGCCAAAGCCTGCAGCAGAGCTGGTGACATTGCCAAATATTCCTTCCAGCCCCGGATACCCACGGCCAGGCTGGCTGGTGGCAGGGAGCCGCCTTGTCCCCTCTCTCCCAAGGTGTGAAGGGACTGTTGTTTTTGGCCAGCTGGACACTGGTTTGTGGCCATGGGTGTTTCCAGGCCTGTGGCTGTCAGGGTGGCCTTCAGCCAGCTCAGCTGGCTCAGCCAGCAGGGCCACTGCTCTTGGTGGGGCAGGATCCCTTCCCTGCACCATGGGGCCACCAACTGGACCCCCTCTGAAACCCATCCATCTCCCTGGGACCCTGCAAGCCCCCAGCCCAGTGAGGGCACAGCCAGCAGCCCACTCTCCCCTGTGCCCCTCCATCCCTGCTCTGATACCCCACCCCATCGCTGCCTTCCCTCCCTCACCCATTCCTCAGTTTCCCCGTGGATCAGGCAGCACCCACACAGACCCCAAATGAGTCACCTGCTCCACTGGGTTTGTCACCTGCTCACGCTGTTTATTCTGCTGCCTCTGGGGCTGTGGGACACGGGCAGCCCTGGGTTCCTCTGCCTGCAGCCTGGCTCACCTCTGCCCAGCCTTGCTCCATTTGGGGAGCATCAGCCCCTTCCCACGTGCGCCTCCAGCACAACTCTTTCCCTGTGGGACCTGTCACCTGATCTCTAGGGAAATGGAGCTGTGGGCAAGCCCTGGCACCCAGGCACCAAGCCAAGCACTGGGTAGAGGGGCTGACCCCAGGGCAGGCGAGGGGCCAGCCCAACAGCTGGGTATTTACAGCAGGAAGAGCATGGGAGGGACATTTGGAGTGGGGAGGGTGGCTCCAGCCCCGGCACCTCTCCTCTTGCCGGCTCAGGGCTGGAAGCACTCTACGGGGTCTTTGGAGTCGGGCAGGATGTTGCAGTTGATGGGCCAGAGGATGCCCAGGAGGCCGAGGGACTGCTGGCAGCGCAGCTCTGCCGCCAGGCACACGGCCCGGCAGGGCTGCAGCACGCCCCCGTCCGGGGTGCACTTGGGCACGAAGAGGCTGCAGATGAGCAGGCGGAGGTGCTGGTAACACGCCAGCTCCATCAGTGTCTGCGGGACAGCGGGACAGCGGCGTGAGCCCCGCGGGGTGGGGTCAGGGCAGCCCCCGGGCAGCCCCTNCCCTCGTGCGCCTCCAGCACAACTCTTTCCCTGTGGGACCTGTCACCTGATCTCTAGGGAAATGGAGCTGTGGGCAAGCCCGTGGCACCCACAGGCCAAGCACTGGGCAGAGGGGCTGACCCCAGGGCAGGTGAGGGATCAGCCCAACATCTGGGCATTTACAGCAGGAAGAGCACGGGAGGGACATTTGGGGTGGGGAGGGTGGCTCCAGCCCCGGCACCTCTCCTCTTGCCGGCTCAGGGCTGGAAGCACTCTACGGGGTCCTTGGAGTCGGGCAGGATGTTGCAGTTGATGGGCCAGAGGATGCCCAGGAGGCCGAGGGACTGCTGGCAGCGCAGCTCTGCCGCCAGGCACACGGCCCGGCAGGGCTGCAGCACGCCCCCGTCCGGGGTGCACTTGGGCACGAAGAGGCTGCAGATGAGCAGGCGGAGGTGCTGGTAACACGCCAGCTCCATCAGCGTCTGCGGGACAGCGGGACAGCGGCGTGAGCCCCGCGGGGTGGGGTCAGGGCAGCCCCCGGGCAGCCCCCGGGCTGCTCACCTGGTAATCCTGCAGCACCTCGGCGGCTCCCTCCTGGTCCGGGATGGCCAGCCAGATGTTGGGGAAGGAGGTGGCGTTGTAGCCCAGCCCCAGGCACATCTCCACTTCCACTGGCTCGCAGACAGAACCTGCCGCAGGGAGAGGGGGTTCGCTTGTGCCAGCGGCGGCGCTGCCCACGGGCTGCGCTCGGGGGGGCTGGGTGCTGGGCGGGGCACCCAGGGGTGGCACTCACCGAAGGCCGGGTAGGACACCCCGGTGCAGTTCAGCTCGTCGGTGCCATCGGGGCAGTCGTGCCAGCTGTCACACACAGCCTCCAGCGCCCGGCACTCGCCATTCCCACAGGAAAACTCGGTGGGGCTGCAGGTCTCTGGAAGGGGAGAGGGCAGGGCATGGCTAGGGGTGAGCAGGTTCCCATGCCCACCACCCCTGTCTGCTCTTCTTGGACCAGGGGATGTGGAAGATCCAGCTTAGGGAAATCCCAAATTCCCTAGGTTATCTGGGGGAAGCCCTCAGGTCTTGGATAGTGCCTCTGTGCAGGTGAGCTCTTCCAGGTCACATCCCCATGGCTATAAGGTTATAGGGTAAATCAGGTGAGGAGGGGCCCCAGGGGTCTCTTGCTCCAAGCAGGGTCAGCTGTGGAACAAGAGCCGTTTTTCCCAGGTTTTTATCCAGCCTGGCCTTGAAGCCCCCCAAGGATGGAGGCAGCACAACCCACCCCAGGCAGCCTGTGCCCCTGCTTGGCTACCTACTCTCTGTGGCATTGCGGGCTTGGTAGGTGGCAAAGAATCCATCATCTGCAACTCCCTCGTCTGCCACGAAGAGGACGGTCATGACATGCCGTGAGGAGGTCAGGGTGGGTGGCAGCTGGTGACCACAGAACCTGCCGAGGTCATGGGACCAGGGATGGGGTCAGGGAGCTGACCAGCACCTCCCCAAACCCCGCCTTCTGCTGGCTCCTCCCCACCAGCCCTGCCCCGTGCCTCAGTTTCCCCAGGTGAGCCGTGGCCCCCGTGTGGCCAGGGTGGCTCAGCAGGCCCGGGGGTCTCGGGTACCTGCCCATGAGGCTGGCGGTCCCCGTGCCCGCGCTGTCGTGCACCTCCACGAAGTCGAAGCTGCAGTCCTCGTGCGACTCCAGGCTGAAGTTGTGGAAGTGCAGGTCGATGACGTGGCCCAGGGGCACCGAGATCTGCCAGAGGCACAGCTGCGGGGCGGGGGTGGGGGGGGGG
>VWYP01035019.1:33163-51114 GCA_013400435.1 Pycnonotus jocosus
CCGGCGACACCCGTGAAGCTGGGCAGGGGCACCCCCCAGCTCTCCCCGGGGTGGGGGCTGCCTCCTTCCCTGCCCTCCCTCACCCTCACCGCGCTCCTGCAGGACCCCTTCTCTCACCTGCTGGTGTGGGTATGGCTGTGGGTGGTTCGGGGTGGACAAATGCCCCTCCAAGGCGGTCAGCGGCCCCCCGCATTCTGGAGGGACACACACACACAGACAGAGACTTACCTCTGCCCCTCTCCCTTCCCATCTCCCTTCCCATCCCCGGGTGCCGCGGGGGCCGGGGGCTGCAGGTGGGGGTCTGTCCCGCCCACCTTTATGTTTCAGGCTGCAGTTGGCCTCGTCGCTCTTGTCCGTGCAGTCGTGGAAGCCGTCGCACACGAAGCCCAGCTGGAGGCACAGCCCCCGGTCACACAGGTGCTCGTCCCAGGCGCAGCTCTCTGCACGCAGCCACAGACACCCGGGCTGGTGGGGGCTTCCAGCGGGCGCCCTCCCCTCCCTGCTGGCTCTCCCCGCTGCCTGCCAGCCGTGAGGGACCCTGGCGGTGCCCTGGGGACTCACTCTCGGCGGGGATCACGGCGCGGTAGCGGGCGCTGAAGCCCTGGGCTCCCACGCTGCTGTCGGACACGAAGGTGACCCGCAGGCGGTTCGAGTCCGTGTTGAAGGTCGGGGGGGCCACGTTGCCACAAAACCTGGGGGCACAGCAAGGGCTGGCACCGCTCGCTGCCCTCTCCCCGCTGCGCTGCCGCGCTCCCCAGGTGTGAGGAGCCCTACCTGGCCGGGCTGCCCCGAGCTGGGGCAGGGGCTGTGCTGCCCGTGCCCTGCTCCTCGTAGAGCTCCAGGCGGTCGAAGAGGCAGGAGGCCGTGCCCTCCACGCTGAACGTGTCCATCCTCAGCTGGATGGCGAGGCCGGCGCCCACCTCGATGTGCCAGATGCAGAGGGCGTTGGGGGGGTACGGGCCGGGGTAGTTGGGGGAGCTGAAGGAGCCCTCGGGGCCGCGCAGGGTCCCTCCGCAGGCTGGACGAGGCAACAGCGAGGGCATGAGCTGCAGCAGGGCAGCCCCATCCCAAAACACCGCCCCGCTCGGCACTTACCCGGAGCTGCGGTGCGGGCCGTGGGCAGCCAGCTCTCGGTTGGGGTGGCAGCAGTTTTGGGGGCCGGGGGGTCCCTTCGGATGGGTGCTGTGGTGGTGGTGGCAGTGCCACGGGCGGGCAGGGCGGTGCCCGGGGAGCCGGGTGGGTGTGGAGATGTCAGCTCTGTGGCCAGGGAAGAGCAGGGATTGCTCAGCCCCGGCGGGGAGAGATGGCTGCGGGGCAGGGAAGGGGCTCAGGAAGCCCACCCAGCCCTGATCTCCCACAAGTGTGCAGCCCCCAGAGGATCCCACACGGCTCTCCCAGGGACAGTGATACTGCCACACCCCACGGACACGGAAATCCCCGTTGACCCTATGCATGGGGTCACCCTCTCCCCACAGCGAGCAGAGCCCAGGATGTCCCCCCTCGGTGTTCCTCTCCCACTCTGAGCCGGTTCCGCGTCCCCCACCCCAGTCACAGACGCCTCCCAGCTCTGCACTCACGGTGGATGACG
Source organism: Pycnonotus jocosus (assembly GCA_013400435.1). Lineage (NCBI taxonomy): Eukaryota > Metazoa > Chordata > Aves > Passeriformes > Pycnonotidae > Pycnonotus > Pycnonotus jocosus. Next base: position 34,752 of record VWYP01035019.1, read on the forward strand.
ATGCCGAGCAGGAGGGCGATGAGGAAGAGCAGGATGATGCTCATCAGAGCCACGCACAGCCAGGTGAACTTGCAGTCGGCGCGGTACCTCCAGCCCACCTGTGCCCAGAGCTGCTGGCCTGGAGGCGAGGACAGCGGGCAGAGCTGCTAAGCCATGTCCCCACCTCCCAGCCCGGCTGGCTCAGCCCTCCCCAGCGCTTGTCCCCGCGGTGCTGACATGTCCCCAAGCATCTCCAGAGCCCCTCTCCTGCAGCCCCATGGGCAGGGGGTGTGTACAAACCCCCAGGCTGGTACCGAGGCCGTCCCGGCGTGGTGCGGGGCCGGTGCCATCCTTGTCCGGCGGGTGCTCCACGCTTGGTGCCGCCCGGGGCTCCTCGCCCTCGAAAACGGGGTTGCAGAACTCGGTCTGTGGGACAGCGAGTGCGGGTGGCACCCTGGGGACCCGCAGGGGGACACCGGGGACCATCAGCAGCACCCACACCTTTACCCAGCCCTACCTTGCTGCCGTCCAGAGCCTCGGGGCACAGCGTGATTTCGGTGAAATCTTTCATGGCAGCAGGCAGTTCTCGGCACAGCCTGGCTAAAATCCTGCCCAGTGCCCTGTGCCCCCCAGCCCCACCGCCAGCTCCTCCCCAGCTGTCCCCATGGGCCCTGGGGTGGTGTGGGGACCCCTGTTCCACGCTCCGGGGCTGGGTGGTGGCAGTGCCAGCTCTACAGGGGACAGCCCAGCGCCGGAGCCCACCCGAGGGCCATGCCCGCAGTGCCGGGAGTGCAGGGAGCCCCGGCAGGCACAGCCCCAGTCCCCTGGGCAGGCCCCTTCCCCCTCGCCCCGTTAATCCAGCTCAGCTGAGGATGCCGAGGTCAGGCTCTGGCACGGAGAACCGGCGTCTTAAAGGGGAATGAGTGCTCGCACCCATCCCGCTGGGAGCACAGCCTGAAGGGACACTGCTGGAGGGGTCCCCACACGCGGGATTTGGGTTTTCCAGCTGCCTCCAGGCTCCTCAGCGCTCAGGGCAGCCCTGGAGGGGCTGTGTTGGGCACTCCAGGCTCAGCGTGTCCCTCCTGCCCTCACTGGCTGCCCGGGCCCTGCCACCTGCATTCCCGCTGCCCCTTAATGCCCGTCTCCGTCCCTAAGCAGGGGAGAAAGGGGGCATTGTTCAGGGGTTTGGAGGGAAGAGTGTGGAGCTCCGTGGGGCTGGAAAGGCTCCTGCTGCCTCCAAGCACTGCCAGCTGCACCCACATCTCCCTTGCTCCAGGCAACCCCCAGCACTCGCTCCTGGTGGGTGCTCCTGGGGTCTCTACCGGTGAGACCCCACCCTCTGCCAGATCACCCAGACACAAAACACACGCACCCAAAGGCCCTGTTCAAGCTCAGATTTATTCCTGCGCGAGTCTCCCTTGTATGAGACACTTCTCACCCATCTTGCTTACACAGTAAACAAGCCACCTGCCAAGCAGCATCGCTGCCCCAGCCCAGCTCCTGCCGCGGGCACCTCCCTTCCCCATCCTGCCCCCGCTGAGCCCCGCTGGGATGCCCCAGGCTGGGCAGGATGCCGGTGCCAGCGCTCAGCCCGTGCCCGCAGGGCAGCGAGGGCGAAGCCGGCCGGGTGCGGGTCGGATGGAGCTGCCCCCAGGGCTGGGATGGTGCCCGTGTCTCCTCCCGCTGCACCTCAGGCAAGGCAGGACGGGGAGGAGAATAAATTAAAGGCTGAAAAGGCCACTGGCATTTGCTAGCGGGAGGACGGAGCAGCAGGGCGGGTCCCCGGGCACCCAGGGGGGGCTCCTGATCACAGGGGGGAAAAAAAAAGCCCCGATTGCAGATGGTCCCGGAAAGCCACTGTCCTCCCCTCCCTCTCCCGCACAGGCTCCTGTGCGACCCCCACGGCCCCCCCGCTCCCCTAAATGGTTTAAGGCACCGTCGTATGAGGAGGCAGGTAAAAACCTACCCGGAGCAGCCCCCGGCACGAGTCCCTGGAGAGGCAGGAAGCGGCGGGGGGCTCCAGGCTGAAGCGAAGTCCACTATAAATACATATAAATTCCACAAAACGTTTTCCTCCCTTCTGTCCGTGAGTCTGGGCCTGGGCTCAGGCTGCTTTGAGGAGTGTGTGTGGGGCAGCTGCGGGGGATGTGCTGCCTGAGACGGGACGGAGGCCACCGCAGGGCTGGAGTCCTTTGCCAGGAGGTTTGGAAGTGCCGGGAGGACGTCGGGAGCAGTTCACGAATCCTCTGGGATGGCCAAGCAGATACAGCAGTGGCAAGAGGCCAGGAGGGATGGGTCAGGCTCTCCTGAGTCCCCAGCTCTGGGTGCTGTCCCAGGGGAGCAGAGGTCCTGGTTGAGTCAATGGGACAGGTGGCCCCATTCCTGTAGAGTCCCTTGCTCAGGATTTTTATTACACACCAGAAAAAAAAAAAAAAAAAGAAAAAAGAGAAAAAAAAAGGAAAAAAAAAGAAAAAAACAAAAGAAAGAAACTAAAACCCCGAGGTAAAAACCAAATGCTAGCAATCAGAAGGTGCTGAGCTGCCCGAGCCCTGTCCTGTCACGAGCTGCCCTCCTCAGTTGGGAGCTGGGATGTCCTTGCCCAGGCTCTGATCCTGGCTGTCCCCTGCTCCCTCTGCAGCCACCTCGGGGGTGTCTCCTCTTCACCTCCCTCTTGTTCTGGGGGGCTGAACGCCTGAACTCTGCTGGAGCCAGCTCTGAGGGGTGGCACGGGGGGGTCCCCAGGGATGCAGGGCTGGCTACATGCGGGAGGACGGGCTGGCCAGCTCGTAGAAGAGCAGGTAGGCATCGCTGCTGCGCACGTGGCTCGAGGACATGGGGGTGACGCTGCAGAGAGGAGAAGGGGAGAGTTGTGAGCAGATGGGATGGGATGGGATGGGATGGGACGGGATGGGATGCCCTGAGCAGGGAGCTCCCTGCTCACTTGTCCCAGCCCAGGCTCACCGGGAGTCGTTGAAGGTGTGCCACTCGCTGGACACAGGGCTCTTGCAGTAGGCTGTGTAGTGTCCCCCCATGGTGGTGCCCGAGTGGTTGGAGACGGCGTAGAGGTTGTAAACGGCGTGGTCTGTGGGGCAGTGGGGGTGCTGCTCAGCTCTGCTGCCCCACAGAGTGCCAGCACACAGCTCCCCACCGTGCCAGCAGCTCCAGCAGCCTGGATTCCCGGCCTCCCACCCCTCACGCCTCTGCCCCCCACCAGCTGGGGACAGGAGGAGCCCAGGGGTCACCAGGGGATCAGAGGCATGCTGGCACTCACTGCAGCTCTGCGAGGCGAATTCCCGGAGGTCCAGGTCCTTCAGAGGGAAGTTGACGAAGGTGGTGAGTTTGCTGCTTCGTATCCTGGCCTCAGAGAAGCGCTTCAGGTCTGGAGGGACATGTCAAGGAGCCAAAAGGACAAAGGGAAGCCTGCAATAACCCATCTCTGCCCCTCACAGCAGCCCCTGTCCCCACCCCTCTGCCCAAAGGATACGAAGCACCAGGATCTTGGGGAACTTCTGGATGCTGAATTTTTTTGTGCACTTTGTCCTGGCTTTGCAGCGACAACACGTCTGTGGGGAGGCAAACAGTACAAGCAGGAGGGTGAGAGCACTGCCCACCATCCTGGCAACACAAGCACAGAGGGGAAGGGGCCCAGGGAGCCCCCCCTGCCCCGTACCGGTTTCTCATCCCCATCCAGCACATCCTCTTTGGTGAAGAGCCGGAGGCAGTCCATGAGCGTCACCTCCCCGTAGCCTTTCTGTGGGAGGGCAGTGATGATTAGGGACAGGGAGTGTGAGACAGGGAGTGTGGGACAGGGATCCTTGGGGCTCCCTCACCTTGGGGATGGGCAGGGACAGGTCCCAGAAGGGGTCGAAGGCTGTGGAGCAGTAGCCACACTCGCTGCAGGTCAGAGAACTCTTCAGCTGCCCAACGAAGAGGTCTGGTGGGGTGGGACAGAGCAGAGTGAGACCCCTGATTCCCTGCCCTGCCCCCAGCCCAGCCCTGTCCTCCCTCCCCCAGCCCTGCTCACCGCTGATGCGGCTGTCCTCCCTCTCCTGGTACCTCCTCCACATCTGCCGGCTCTTCTCATCATCACTGCAAGGACGGGGACACAGCAGGGCACTGAGCATGGCCTTGGGGACACCAGCCCTGCCACCCAGCCCAGAGGCACCCGTGTGGTCACTGCCCCTGGGGTGGCCCTGAGGGCAGTGAACTCTTGTGGGGCTTGTACTTACGGGAGGTGATCCAGGGTGTCGGTGCTGGCCCGCGGCCGCACCAGCACTCGGTTCACCTCGCTGTGCAGCCCGTCCAGCAGGAACCGCAGGAACTCCTGTGCATCCTGCTGGCTGCAAGACACGGGGCATGGCCAGTGAGAGGCTGCAGGGGGCTCAGCTCCCCCCAGCACCCTGCACACAGCCCCCCCTTACTTGTAGCCGACGAAGCGTGGGGCGTATCTCTGGATCTGCGTCTTGAACTCGGAGGGGCTCACGCTCTCGTTGGGGGAAGAGGTCCAGAGCAGCTGAATCAGCTTTGCAAACTCTGCAGGTAGAGAGGCAGCTCAGCAGCAGAGGTGGCACGGCCATACCCCCAAGGGGACAGCTCAGGGCCACACTCTGGGGTCTCAGGAGCTGGTCCTCCACTGGCTGGGCAGCCCAACGAGGAGCATCGACCTCTGGGCGAGGTTCCCGCAGAATGTGGGGTGTCCCAGGGATGTGCTGCAGGAATTGCTGCAGGGAAGCCCCCGCAGCCCGCAGGGGCCGGGGATGGGCAGTTACCTGACATGAGCGCCGTGCGCATGCGGCTGTTGTTGTTGAGGTCCCGCAGGTACTGGTTCTGCAGGCAGTAATCCCGCAGCTCCTTGGTGTTGCTCAGGCACTGCAGGATGGAGTTCATGAAGCACTGGGGGAGGCACAAGAGAAAACCATGGCAACGGGAAGCAGAGGGAGGCAGGCCGTGGCAGGGGGACACCTGGGGCAGGCAGGGACAGGGCACAGGATGGGGATGAAGCCGTGAGGAGCAGGGGAAGCTCTCCGTGGGGAGAGGGGTGCAGGGAGCTGCCAGGGTGAGGATGTTGGGGATGAGGTGAAGGGACAGGGCTCCCTGTGCCCCACAGATATGCCCAGGGTGAGCCAGGGGCCACACTCACCGTGTTGCCGAGGTTTCGCAGGCCGGTCAGCCCCTGCACAGCCTTGGAGCTCTGCAGAGAGAAGGAAGAGGGCTGGGAGGGTGGCGGGCTGGCCATGCCTGTGGGCAGCCCAGCGAGGCCATGGTGCCACAGACCTCCCCGTGGAGCAGACCCTCAGGGGCAAGCAGAGGCCCCATCCCGCTGTGACATCATGGGCACAGCCAGCACTGAGCAGCCCTCTGTGCCAAGGGCCTGGTGACAAACCATGGCTGGCCCAGGGCAACACACAGGGCTCAAAGTTCTCCCTGCCTGGCAACACTTCTGCCCCATGCCCAGGATTGCATGTCAGGCCAGCAGCTCAGGCTGCCTCCCTCAGGGACACGGGCATGGCAGTGCCTTGTGCCTGCCCCACACTGCAGGAGGAGCACAGTGCCCTGACACTGCCTGGTTCATGCCAGGTGTCCATCCCCTCCAGGACACCCTGCACAAGCGCAGCCCAGACTTTGGCACAGCTGTTTTGCAGGATAAAGTCCACCTGGGAAAGTGCAAGCCCAGCCCTTGTGACAGCCAGCCCAGGGAACAGGGCTGCGTGCCCAGTGGTGCCTTCCCAGCCTCTCGCTGCCCTGGCTGTGCCATGGGCTGGCAATTCCAGGTGCTCCAGGTGCTCCCTGAACCAGGAAAAGCAAAGATGGGCATGGGCAGCTGGATGATGGGGCTGGGAAGCTTCATCGCTCTTTGCTGGAGAGACCGAGAGCACAGAGGGGTTTAGGGGTGCCACCATCCCTCTCCCAGGATGCTGGTGGGGGTCCAGGGGTCCTGCTCCCAGCCCTGCACAGGGGAGCAGCAGGATGAGCCTCCTCAGAGCAGGGTGAGGGTCTGACAGGGCCTGCAGGGTCACACTGCTGATGGGGCTCCCCCAGGTGCCCAGGATTTCAGGATCCTTAGGCAAACACCCCAGCTGCCCACCTCGGGCTTGAGGAGGAGGAGAGGAGGCGAGAGGAGGGGAGGGGGCCCAGCAGCTCCGAAATAGCAGCAGCTGGTGTGTGTGTGTGGGAGGTGCTGAGCACCCAGGCCTGACAGCAGCCCAAAATAACCCAGATCCAGTTACACGTGCTCCTTAGCGACGGCGCAGGCATCACCCACCATGGCAGGACCGGCACCAGTAGGGACCCGGCTGCCCTGCGTGGGCACACGTGGCTCTGCCAGACTGACCAGCTGCCCTCTGTGCCCCCACAGTGCCCAGAGCATGGGGGTGTCCCCAGATGTGGCTGTCAGTGCTGGGGATTGCTGTCCAAAAGTGCCAGGTAACTCCTCAGTGCTTTTTTGGGCTGGGGGCAGGCTCAGCTGGGCACAGGGTGCCAGCAGGATGGGACTGGTCAGTGCCACGCCGTGGCTGGAGGAGCTGGCCTGGCGCTGGTGCCTGAGCAGATGGCAGCAGGAGAGGTGGGCCTGTGCCCCAACAACCTCCATCCATCCCTTGGAGGATCTGAACCCCAAGGCCTTGCTCGTGTCCCCACAGCTACCCCAGGGAAGGCCATGGTGCCAGGGGGGAGCAGCAAGCCCCGGCAGCTGCCCCAGTGTGCCCCGGCCATCCCCACCAGGACGTGCTTGTCCAGTTGCCCTGGTTGGGCAGCTCCTGCCGTGTGCCAGGAGGGACTGGCCAGTCCTGCCCATGTGGGTGCAAACCTCCCCACAGATCCTGCATTATTCCCTCACAGCCGGGTCCCAGGCTGTCCTGCCAGAGCCTGGAACAACCCCAGGGGAGGGCTGGAGCTGAGGAAGGGGTGTCAGGTGCTCCCCTAGCGTGGCACAAGCCCTGTGTGCTCCGAGGTGTTATTTCCCCCTCCTGGATTTCCCTCCCCTGGGTGACTCAACTCCAGCTAATCCCCCTCTCCCGTTCAGGGCTTTATCTAGGACACGACATGCTCAGAGGCAGTGAAGGAGAGCTGGCTCACGCGGCGCGGCTGGGGACTCCCCGAGGCTGCACCGCAGGACGGGGACAAGGGACAGGCGATGGGGACAAGGGACAAAGATCCTGACCGTCCTGCCCCATCCAGGTCCACACGCCAGGCGCCTGTTGGGGCAGCAGGAGAACCGGAGCAGCCAGACTTACATAAGTACCCAGACCCTGCCCTCCTTGCCCCTTGCTCTGCCATCGCCGCAGGAAAGATCTGTCCCGGCACCGTGGCTCTGGGGACAGCCAAGTTCACTCCAGTGACACTGCCAAGGGGCTCAGCGTGGCCAGCAGACCCTTCCCTGTGGTGGGACACGGGGACCCGGCCAAGGTCACCGCAAGGGCAGGGCTGGGAGGGGAACCCAGGTGTCCTGACACGTGCAGTTCACCTGCTCCCTGCCATCCTGTGGGACACCGGGACACGCCGTCCCCGCGGGCAGCTGGGGGGCACCCACCCCCGGGCACCCCATTCTCGGGCATGGGGGAGGGCACAGGGCACCCCACGCTTCCAGAGAGGCCAGGGGATGCCCCCTTCTCTGCCCCCAAGCCGGGGGATGGCAGCTGCGGGCATCTCGTACCTTGGTCTTGTTGAGGACGAGCCCGACGAAGGTGGAGACCAGCAGGGACCCTGGCATGGAGGCGCGGGGCCGCAGGTCCTTGTGAAGGTCGGGGAGCGCGGGGGGCTCCTCGGGCAGCGTCACCGTGTACGAGTCCCTCATGGTGGCCCCGGCGGGCAGCGCAGGACGGCGGGGAGCAGCCGGGGGCAGCGGGGTGCCGGGGGACACCGGCCGGGCTGCCCTCGCCCAGGGCCGGCTGCAGCNCAGGCGCGGAGCCCCCCGTGCTGGGCGTGCGGGGCCGGAGCCGGTGCCGGCTGCGGGGCTGACGGCACCTGAGCGTCTCTGACATCAAATGGGTGGAGAGGCGGCAGCCGGGCTCGGTGACGGCTCGGTGACGGCCAGCCCCCGCGCACCGCGTGGTACAACGCGCCGGGAGCCAGGGGGGCCCGCGAGGGGCGGCTCTGCCCCGGGGACACGCTCCGGAACGGGGCGGCGACACCGCCACGGCTCCGGGGGGCTTGCGAGGGGCTGAGGTGGCCTCTCGGCATCTCTCTCAGCGAGGCTCCCCGCGCTGCCGTACCCCAACATCGGCACCGTTCGCGCACCGCGGGGGCGATGGGGAACTGGGACAGGCGGCAGCGCCGGCCCCCCCAGTGCTCCCCCCGTGCTCCCAGCTCGGCGTGCCCAGCGCTGGTGGCACCGGCTGTCCGGCCCCGGGCACGCTGTGCTCCAGGCAGGCATTGGGCAGGGAGCGGGGCTCCCTCCCCAGATGGGGGTTACTCGCCAAAATTGCCGTGGTAAAAGTGGGACAGCCCCACGGCATGTGGGTGCAGGGGGTGCCTGTACCCAGAGAGGGGCTGCCAGACACGGTTGTGGGGCTCCCAGGTATGTGCCTTTCCTGCAGTGCCAATGCCAGGTTCCCAGGCAGTGACACTTTGGGGGAACCCCCCTCTTTGGGGGATGCATTAACGCTGAGCTCAGAGGATATTTCAGTGCCTTGAGCTGGGGGAAAAAAACTCCCCGCAATTCCTACGTGGAGCAAAGACCCCACCTGGTGTCTCCCCTCGGTAAACTGAGGCATGGCACGGGCAGGGCTCCAGCTCTTCTCCTGCAGCAAGGGCAGATGCGGGGACTGGCAGCGAGCCCGGGTGTCCTGCGTCTCCCGCTGCTTCACCCCTCTGACCGCGGCAGGACGAGCGCCGGAGCCCTGCGCCTGCTGTGCGTGCCCAGGTGCTTCTCTGCCTGCTCAGGGAAATTTCCACGGGCAACCAGAGCAGGGAGTGCGAGTTGGGCTGCTCTGACAGAGCCACAGCCTCCAACCTCACCGATGGGGCTCTAAGCAGAGCCTTCTGTCCTCCTCTGGAACCCCCAAAACACCCCCAATCCAGAGGCAAGGGCTGCTGAATCCTGCTGGCTGCAGATGCAGCCTCCCTGTCGAGCAGAGCTCGGCACAACCAGCGGAGGGGCTGGCTGGGGACTGGGGGGAGGGAGGGAGGAAGGGAAGGAGACTATTTTTGGCACCAGCAAAAATATCTGAGGAGGCATCTTGCAGCGTTATTCATCTGCAGGGCCAGGGCTCTCTTGCATCACAACAGGAGGCCTGTCGTAAGCGGGGCCTGCTCACACGTGTGTACATGTACACATCCCGCGCTGTGTACGCCGTACACACACACGGGACACGGTGTGCACACCAGGGCACACACCCACAACCCTCCTGCAGCCTGCTGGGGTGCCCTGCCGTGCCCAGGGGCACAGCCTGGCTAGGGCACAGCATGGGAGCAGGCTGGGGTTCCTGCCACCCTGCCTGGCAGCGCGGGTGGGTACGGCGGGGGCAGGATGGGCACGGAGCACAGCCAGCCCTGAGCGCTGTGCAGGGAGCTGGGGCAGCTCTCCCGTGGGGATGCACCGTGCTGGCCCAGCCGGTTCTGTGGTGAGAGGGTGGCTCAGCCACATCCCGTGTTGAACCTCGTGCCCCGGTGACATCGAGTGCCCCGGGCCAAGGACTGGATTCCCTCCAGCCAGAGAGCAGCACTCAAGCTCTGAGGGCAAGGCTGGAGCAGGAGAGAGAAGGGGACACCCGGTGGGATGGCGTGACCCAGAGCCAGGTCCCTGCCCTCAGCTGGCCCCTCTGCAGCGGTGACCTTCTGCCACGGGCAGAGGTTGCCACAGGCCCGGTTGGCACCGCGGCAGCAGGCAGGGCCAGCCAGCGCTGGCTGCGGGCCAGGGACGTCAGCTGCTCAGGATGGGACTGCGGAGAGCTGCCGGCGGTTTTGTGGGTGGCCCTGGCCTTCTGACCCTATGTACACCCGGGGTGGTTAATGGGCCGGCACAGCTCCAGTCCTGCCCCTCTCCAAACTGCCCTTCCCGGGAGCCGGCACAGCCCTGCAGCTCCGCAGGCACAGCCCCTCGCTGAAACCGCACCTTCACACACCTCCCTTTGCCCACGGGGTGGTAAACTGAGGCACGAGGTGATGGTGAGGGTAGGGACACACGCAGACACCCTCACTGCTGGCTGGAAACCCCTCCGGGTGGCGGTTCCTGCGGGCACAGGCAGGAGGCGGCGGTGGAAAAAGGGCTGGGAGGAGGCGCGGGGCCAGCCCCGCTGTCGCCTGGCTGCGTCAGGAGCGGGTGCTGCTGACACTGCCCTCGGGGCTGGGCAATGGGGCAGAACCGATGGCAGCTCCGGGGCTGCAGCCTGCGCTTGTTTCCGGCGCCTGGCACGGCCGCAGGCACCCAAGGCTCGTTTACGATCGGGACATTTGCTTCCCGGCTTGGGAAAGGGAGGGAATAAACCACAGCAGTGGAAAATAGCAGGTGTGCCCATCAAAGCACCAAGGAAACCTAAGCCAGTGTCACTGACCCTGCCTGCCCTGCCATGGGTGTCTGTCCCAGTGCCCTGTGCCACCTTTGCCACCTATCAGCTCAGGCTGTTGCTCATGAGCAGAGCACACGGCTGTGGTTGGGGACCTGCAGAGACCCTGATGCCCTACAGGGCTCCCATGGGAGCAGGCTGGCACCCCAATGCAGCAGTGTGTGGGCACACGGGGCTGGGGACCATGCAGTGGTGGCTTTTGTAAGAGCCACTGTCTGCAGCAGTTGCTGGATCCCCCCTTGGTCCCCCCCACCAGAGCCTGGTGTGGGAGGGGGAGGCAGGAATTCCCTTCCACAGCATTGATCCTCCACTGCTCTGACTCCCCAGCCTGCTCCCTCACCCCAGGGCAGGGGCACAGGGGGTCCCACACCACGGCAGGGCACTGCTGAAAGTGGTTCTGTGGGGGAAGGCACTGGGGAAGGGGCACAGGGAGGGATGTGGGGGCGCTGCCTTCAAAGGGAAAGATTGCTGGGGGATCCTTTTCTGCTTCCCTGCGAGCAGGACAGGATTTCTCACAGCTCGGTGGATGGTGAGGGGATAGAGGCGCAGGGAAGCAAAGGGCAGGTCAGACCGTGGGTGAATGGAGGGTGACTGGAAAGACAGCGGGAGACAATGCAGGCAGAGCCAGTCAGATCTTGGAAGGAAACCTGAGTGGAAAATTACCAGGCTGCTCCCCTGCATGGGCTGCGTGTGCCGTGCCTGCTCCGGGCCCGGGCTGGGGCTCTGGGGACACTGCAGCACCGACAGGGACGTGGGGCACCGAGCACCTGCCAACACGTGTGGTGCTGCCCAGAGCAGCATTGCCATGGGGAACCCCCTGCTGCCACACAGGCTGGGCCACAGGGCCCCAAACTGGCAGCAGGGGATGGTGCCAGGGAACTGGCATCGCTGGGCACCGAGTCACTGTGGCACAGCCAGCACCAGACAAACCAGCTATGCCAGCAGGATGAGTGCCCAGCCTGCTCATGTCACCTTCCCCATCTGAGATGAGGCAGCAGGAAATCCTTGTCAGCCCCACATGGGGCCAGAGCCATCACCTGCTGTCACATGCACGCTGAAAGTGCAGCGGGCACAATCCTGGGCACAGGCTGGTCCTGCCTCCTTGGGGACCGTCCCCTGCGAGTACAGCCCCTCCGAGGACACCCTCCCGCCCGCACACGGCTGCCTCAGCAGCTCAGCCGGGACTGCTGTGCCAGCAAGGGCATCTCAGAGGGTCACACGCAGAAACCGAGGCACGGAGCAGCACACTCAGGTTCCCAGGCAGAGCACGGCTGCCTCTGGCTCCTCAGCTCGCCACAAGCACGGCCCACACCCCCCCCAGCACAGCTCTGCCCCCCACCCCCAGCCAGCCCCGCGTACCGTGGGCTCCTGGGCAGACACATCGCAGTGCTCATCGCTCCTCTCGCAGGGCTGGCTGGCAAAGCGGGTGCCCGAGGGTGGCAGAGTGGCCTCAGAGGGGCTGAGGTGGCTGCTGTGGTGGCTTTTCCTCCCGTAGCTCTCCAGGTAGCCCCGGACATAGTCGGAGTGAGTGGCAGCCTGGTAGAGACCCTGCAGGTTGCCGAGCTCGGGCCGGCTGCGGGTGCTGAGCGCGCCGGCCGCGGGCAGGTAGGCGCTGTCCGAGGTGTGCAGCCCCGAGAACTCCCGCGCCAGGTCCGAGTGGCTGATGGATTTGTGGCGGCTGAGGGGCGCTGCGGAGGGCAGGTAGCCCGTGGGGCTGCCGGGGCTGCCGGTGAAGGTGTAGCAGGCACCCCCGCTGAGCCCGGCGCCGGGCGGCCGCGGTTGGGCGCGGAGGTACGAGGGGCTCAGGCGGATGCTGGGGTCGGGGTACAGCCGGCTGCTGTCATAGCCGCCGGTGGGGGACAGCCCCCCAGCGTGGTGGTAGCGAGGGGAGGGCAGGTAGCTGGCTTTGAAGCCGATTTTGTCGCTGTCGGCGTAGGTGGTGGACAGGGCGGATCCATAGGAGCTGTAGGAGCTGTAGCCGCTGGGCACTTTGCTGTAGGTGGTCTCGGCGTAGCGGGAGGAGTCCACGTATCGCTTCAGGGTGGAGGAGAGCTGGGACATGCTGGAGGCTGGGGCTCAGCAGGCTGTCCTGGAGGCATCGGCTGCAAGGGAAGATCCCAGGGATGAGCTTCCACAGGCTCTGGTCAGCACAGCAGGGCACCCACAGCTCCCACCCAGTAGCTCCTGCCTTTCCTGGGAGACACCGGGGATCCAGGGGTTGTTGGTCACAGTGTGGCCATGGCAGTGCCACCTGCCAGCATTCCTGGAGAGCCTGGGACAGCAAAACCCAGCTGGCACTGCCACCCCATGTCCCCAGGCACCTCATACCACAGAAGGGAGCCCCAGGGCACAGCCAGACACAGCCAACATCCCCATAGACACCAAGGAACTGCAGCAGTCACCTGTGCCCCAGCCCTGGCACCCCTGCCACAGCACTTGGCCCACTCTTGGGGCTGCAGAGATATTCCCAGTGCCTCCTCCAGGTGGGAGGGCAGTGGCCTGGTCACAGGATGATGCTCAGGCCCAGCTTTGGCTGAGAAAGGCAGGTGGGATGGACCAATCCAGCCAGCCCAGCACCTTCCCCTGGTTACTGACAGGGAGCACTGGGGCTGGCACTTCAGTGAGAGGGAAACTGAGGCAAGGTCAGCATCTGAGCAGCTTTCCTGTGTCCCTGCCATGGCTGTGCTATATGAGCCCCCAACAGTAATTCAAGCTGAGAGTCCTCCCGGTGAGGTGGCAGCCGTGCCCCTGAGCCAGCACTCAGTACCCTCAGAGAGCTGGTGGCTCCCACACAGGGCAGGAGAGGAGTGCACAGAGACAGAGGCCCCCAGAGCCAACCCGGACCAGGGACAGGGCAGGGTGGCAGCCAGCAGTCCCCAAATGGGCTGTCAGGAGCTGGAGGAGAGTTTGCCCTCAGCACCCACGCTGGCAGGCCGACGGCTGGATCCCTACCTGTGCTGGGGCTGTGGGTGCCACTGGGGCAGGCAGGAGCCCAGCTCCTCTGCCCTGGTGCTGCTGGTGCTCAGCTCCCGGAGTGACTGCTGTCCCTTCCCTGGCAGGACAGTGGCTCATGTGGCTCCGAGAGTCTCCAGTCACCCGGGAGATGACCCTGATTCAAAGGCTTTTCCCAGCCCAGCCGGGGCGGGCTCTGGCCCGGCTCCAAGCCAGGAGGTGCCTGGCCCGTCCCTTGCACGGCCCTGGCAGCACCGAGGGTGCACCCGGGCTTGGGGACAGGCGCTGGATCCCGGCAAGAGGAGCGAGTCACTCCCTGCCTGGCCCTGGGGGCGCAGAGCCCCGGAGGCTCAGTGTGCAAACGGCCCGGGAATGTTTTTAGAGAGGCTGGTGAGAGCCAGCAGGCAGCCCCCGTGCGCTCCTGGCTGCCAGCCTGGCTTTGCGGCCACCCCGGGCGCTGCTGTGATTGCCCAGGGAGCAGCATCCCACAGCGGAGAGGGAAATATTTACAAGCAGCAGCCAGGTGGAGCGCACAGACCTGTTTGGGGACGGAGGTTGAAGGGTGAATAATCTGCTCCCGGGCAAGGGCTCCACGAAACTCCCGGCTTTTCCCAGCCCGGCTGCGGCCGCCCTCACCGGGAGGGTTTGACACAGACAATGGGGAATTTCGCTCCGAGAGAGCGGGACCCCAGCCAAGGGACTGGCACTGAGTGCCAGGATGAGAGTGACGGAGCCCCCGGGCTCCCAGGGAGCACATGCCTGGCTGCCTGCCCTGCCGGGGCACGGAGCAGCCTGGCACAGGGGCTGCCCAGCTCCTCGCCAGCAGAGATGATCTTGGCTTGGGACAGTGCCAGGACAGCCCCACGCCATCATCCCCCGCCAGGTGCCCACGCTCTCTCCTGGCACCAGCAGCACCAGGAGAGCACCAGTTTGGGGAGAGGAGGGCAGCAGGTGCTGCTGGCAGCAGGACAGGTCTCCTCAGGGCAGCACCTGCCCTGGGGATGCGGAGGAGCCGATGGAGGGATGCAGGGTCCGCACGGGCACCAGCCCCACACACGGGAGCTACCCCATTCCTTGGGAAGAGAGGCCTTACCATGGAGGAATGTCACATCTGCCAGCCTTGCCTGTGCTTCCAAGTGCCCATGTCACATCCGAGAGGACCCCAGGGCGGCGGGAGAGCGGAGCGTGCCAGAAGCCAGAGGAGCTGAGGGGGTGTGAGAAAACCCCGGTTCCTCCCAGCTCTTCCTGGGCTGCCTGGCCCCTCCCTAGCCGTCATTGTGCTGAGCTTTCCTGCTGCCTGGCAAAGCCCTGCGGCCGGCACGGCTGAGTCAGGCCTCCTGCACCCTCATCATCCTCCCGGGGTGTCAGGGGAAGCTGAGGCACAGGAATGTCCGGTCTGTGCTCACGTTGCCAGACAGGAGCAGTGCCACTCCATGGGGCTGGGGAGTCCTGCCCTGGCCTCCAGCTCCAGCAGCCTTCCCAGTGGGAAGCTCAGCTCAAAATGAGCAGGCAAAACCTTCACTCCGGCGGCAGAGAAGCAGAGCCCCTGCTCTGTCCCCAGCTGCTGTCCTGCCCGTGCCCCGTGGCAGGTGTCCCCTCTGCCCTGCCCGGTGGCATCTGTCCCCCTCGGTGGCCACAGAGCCCCAGAGCGGGCTCAGCTCAGGTTACACAGCGCTGGCTCCAGCCGAGGTGTCACAGCACAGCTGCTTCTCGCTTACGCAGGCTCGGAGCTGTGTCCCCGTCCCCTGAGACACAATGTCCCAGCCTGGAGGTTACGTGGGAGCTCCCTGGGCTCTGTGGTGGTGGAGGCAGAGAGGGGACCCTGTGTGAGGCACTCTGCACGCTCCAGAGTGGTTTGGGGTTGGGGGGCTCTGTGCCAGCGGGGTGGGACAGCCTCCTGCCNGGGCACATTTCCCTCCCATTTCCCTCCAGGAAGGGTGACCTCGAGCAGCCCTGGGGGCAATGTGCCTCAAAATGTTTGGGACTGCAGTGCCTCTATGCCAGCCCGGCTCCTGCGCTGCCCCCCACCACTCCCACTCCCCAAAGGGACAGGTCCTGCCCAAGGTGACTTATCCAGCCGGGATCAGCCTGGCCAGGGCCCTTCCCCTGCCAGCCCTGGGTCTGAGAACCCTCCGAGCTCGCAGCACACGGCCGGGAGTCACCGCCCCGGCCCGGCTCCGTGCTGCTGACACATCCCCACCCTGCTGCTGCAGAACCTGCTGCTCCCGGCCACCCCCAGGCAGCAAAACCCCAAACCCACGGGGGACCCTGACCTAACACCCAGGGCATGAGTTACTGCTTTGACGTCTCTGGGTGGCAAAAAAAAGAGAAGGGACCCTCGGGCAGGTGGCTCTGCCCACCCCGCGGGACCAGGAGGGTGCCAGGGGACCAGGAGGGTGCCGGGGGACCAGGAAAGTGCTGGGGAGGGCAGCTCGCAGTCCTGTGTCGGTGTGTGAACTCTGAACCTGCTCCCCGGAGAGAAACCTCTCCCCCGTGGCTTTATCCAGCTGAAGGAAGACGGGGGCAGTCCTGTGTCGGTGTCCCCCTCCCCGGGGCGGTGTCCCCAAGGCACTCACCTGCATGTGGCTGCTCAGGGCAGGGCGAGGGGCCACCAGCCAGGCATTGGGGGTGCCCTCGGGGCTGATCCTGCCTCCTCGGGGAGCTTCCCCTGGCACCGCAGATGGGCGATGTGGAGATGGGCAGCAGCCGAGCCCTTCGCAAGGGACAGGACTCCCCCGGCTCAGCCCCTCCACCCTGGGAAGGAGCGCGGTGGCCGGAGGGGGCCGAGCCCGAGGGCTGTGGGGCCACGTAAAAACACCACGGCAGAAATTCAGGGCTCAGGTTACCAGCCAGATAAATATAGTGTCTCTATCTGACCTCACAGGGCGCTGAAATGCTCCTCTCGCATTCCATCCTGGGGAGGCTTAAAG
>VWYP01035020.1:0-74843 GCA_013400435.1 Pycnonotus jocosus
ATACTTGAATAACTTTTTTTTTTCTGGTATGCTTAATGTAGTTTGTAATTTATAATACATGAAATGAGCAAAAAATAACTATACCACAATGACTGAAAAAAAGACATCCATTTTCATGCAAGACANACAACAATAACTGAAAAAAAGACATAATTTTTCATGCAAGACAAACTTTGTTAGAAAAATAAAGTCTTTTTCAAAACTCGAGAATTTTTAATGAATAATAATGACAGTGATTTTCCCTTTTTCATCACATTTTCTGGTGTAACTTTAATGGAGTTTTAACAATTATATAATTACATGAAAAATGAAAGCTGTATGAAGTATTTTGTGTTTTCCAAAATATCGATAGATTTATTTGAAAAACATGGTATTTGAAAAGGTCTGTGTGAACCAAAAGCAAGCAGAGAAACTAAACCTGCACACCACAAATAAAACAACCAAAAAAACCCCACCCCAAACCCAAAAAATCTGAAATTATCAGCTTGGGTACAGCAGGAAATTTGATGAACTGTGGAAAACAGACCCACTTAAATCTAGATGAAGCAGAACATTTTTTTTTCAGAATATTCCCATTATTAACATAATTGGTTTCTCTTGGCTCAGTCAATTGCAGTGATTTTTCTTGTGGTCCGAGTTTTGAATTGCACCAGACAGCATCAGGGGGAAGCAGCAGGGAAGTGCATGCAGGAATTCTGAGCTGTGTGTAACTCACCCTCTGAGTGGGAAGAGCTCTCCCACAGCCTGAGCATCTCTGTAAAGACACTCTCCAGCCTTCACCTATCACAGAAACACAGAATGGCTTGGGCTGGAAGGGACCTTAAAGATCAACAAGCTCCAACCCTCCTCACATGGGCAGGGATGCCACTCACTAGATCAAATTGTTCATGAATCCATATGAAAATATTTTTTTTTTATCCTCACAGTAAGCTTTCCTACCCAGTGTTGACTCTTTATGAGGAATTATACACACTTTTCAAGAGAACAGTGCTAAGGCACTGTTACTTGAGTGATATCAGTGTTTGCCCACTGCTTACTCATACTTTTAGCTCAATTCTCATTCCCACAAATACATAGAAAGGAACTGAGAGACCAGTTTGGTTATCTTAGGGCTGCTACTGGGAATTCTGACATAAACTTGTAAAATCCATGTCTATGGGAAACTTTCTTTCCTAACTTTTATTTTTCTTCCTCTCCACAGTCTGTTCTGCATCAGTGTAGGGTAGGGGGATAAGTCTGTTTATCAGCCAAATAGTTATTGTAATATGCAGTTACCAATAAAATGTTGTCAAAAAAATAATTTTAAAAGCATGATCTCACTACAGGAGATGTCAAAATTAAATAGAAGGATGCAGTTAACTTTTGTTTCTCTGCTTTATTTAAAGAGAAATTAATAATCACAGTTTAACACTACAAGGAAATTAGTCCAATCTGATCACAATCAGCAGTGGTATGGTGAAATCTGGAATTGCTCCAAGTCTTACATAGGAGAAACTTAATTATTATCCCTGTATTTCATGCTAAGAATTTTCTCTAAAATTGCTGTGCCTTTATAATGCTAGTGAAAAAGTAAGGGGAACATGAACTTTCTTTTCATCCATTCTATAAATTTCCCAGATCATAATTTCCTGCTTAAGCTCACATTTTCAAGTGGTTTTTATTATCATTTTTACGATATCTCTCTGCAAGGATTAAATAGCCTCTCAGCTACATTTAACTGTACTATAATATTTGGAGCAAGATCCTGTGACCCCGAATGAGATCTAGATTAGCAGAAGTTTGTAGTGCTTTTAATTGCTCACAGTTTAAGAATCAATGTTTCTCAAGTTCTTGCATTACTCCTTTAGTTCTATGTGCTTTAACCCTCTGTGTGAAATGGGGTGAAATACTATTTAATTATTTCCTTTTTGTATAATAAACCACATGCTCTGTAAGCTGTTCCTCCAGTATAAATCAATGGCATGAAGGAAATATTCATTGAATTGGAGGGGCAATTTTGGGTAGCTGCAAGATATTCTTTTATATTCTAATTATCCTTGTTCCATCAGTGTGATAGAAATATATAAAAAGCAATCTTCAGATCAGACCTCTTGGATTGCTGTAGCACTGAATTCTGGGAGTGTGAGGAAATTATTCAGGAGTAAAAAAGAAAGGTAAAGAAAGATAGCAGGAAAACTTAAGAATAGTAGAAAAAACCCACTGCAATAATAAATTTAGAAGCTAGTTTTATTAAGAAATAAGAAGTAAACATTGAAAAAATATTTATTACTAAGAGAGGACTTTTACAGGGATTGATATTGGGACTGATGCTGTTAAACATTTTTATCAGAAATCAAGAAGAAATTGAAAAATTGCCTATGATTTTAAATGTTTAGACATGTTTGGGAGCTAACTTTAAAGATAATGGTAAATTCACACTCGCTGACATGCAGGGGCTTCTCAGAGGAGTGAAGATCAAAGGCAGCCTTGGATGCCTTGGCCAAGAGGTGATTGAGTTCAAGATCTTGAAGGTAAGGAGATCAGTTTATAAGTGTCCTATGGGATAAGGCCCTGGAGGAAAGAGGGCTTTATCCTATATAGAATGGGATAAAAATGTTCAAGTATCAAGTCCTCAAAGATCAGAAGACCTCCATCCCAATGAATAAGAGGTCAGGAGACCCCAGTGCAAGAAAAACATGGACATTGTCCAGATTGTCCCAGAGGAGAATGACAATGACCAGGGGACTGGAATGCCTCTCCTGTGAGGAAAGGCCAAGAAAGCTGGGATTTTTCAGCTACAAAAAGTCATAGGAAGACCTTATTGTGGCCTTTTAATATATTAAAAAAAACTTAAAGAGAAACACCAAAGACCCCAGGGACAAGACAAGGGGCAATGGATTTAAACTGAAAGATGGCAGGTTTAGATTAAACATGAGGAAATAATTTGTTGTGATGAGAATGATAAGATACTGGAACAATTTGGCCAGATAAGCTGTGGATGCCCCACTACTATGTCTTGGAGAAACAGAAAATCTATTAAAAAGGCAGGACTGAGATGGGGCTTTTGTCTCCAGTGGAACAGAATTCAGGCAGCTCAAACTTTTGATAAGTGTATTGGACTCAGATCCAAATATTAATTCTTGTAATTAAAGAGCATTTTATTATAAGGTAATAATTTCACTCAGGATTTGTGGCTGTTGGCTTGAGTGACCACTCCCAGAGTGTTTCAGTTTGAGGTCCTACACCAATCTGTTCCTGTTTTTTAAAATACACCTTAAATCTGTTATAACAAACGGTGATTAATTACAGCTGAAAACAGCTGTCAGTGCTATGACACCAAATTATGTTATTATTGTACATTTACAACATAGTTCTGGGCTGGGAATATAGTGTTTATGCCATAGCAGAGGATGTACAATGGACAGCCTGAACCCACCATTAATCACTGGTCTAGGAAATCTCAGCTGCACTACTGAATACATCCATAGATCACTGTTCACATAACCAAAGTCATTGTAAGGCTGTCTGTGATAAGGTCATGAAAAAATCAGATTATATGATTCAAGTTACAATAAATCTCTTTTTGAACACACACATGACATCTTTTAGAAACAAAAGGAAATGATTAATGAAAGATTTGAAGATGAATGGGAGTTACAATCCCATGTTCTTATTTCTTATTTTTTTTCTTCTATTGGTTTAGTTTCTATTCTTCTATTGGTTTCTTAATGGGGTGAAAATGAATCAAATATTAACATATTATCCAAAATTATGATGATTGTAAATAGTCAAGAGATGGTGTTAGAAACAAAATCAAAGGACTTGGATATACATTTACATGCATTGAAAACCTTTTTCCAGTGGCCATAAGGCAGTGAGAAATTTTAGTCTCCTCCTGGGTCATCTGCAAGATTTATCTTTACTCTAAACAGGTAGGATGTGAACCAGCAGAGATCACAAGACAACTCAGGGTACAGAATAGCCAGAGCTTATATGTTGGTTAATATCACTCTGAAATAGACACATTCTTATCAAACTGAAGACAGCTTCATTGTATCAACCTTTAATATACATGAAATTCAATCATATTAAGAGTTTTGCCCTAGAAAGTCACACTTTCACTTAGTTTGCAAATGATGTGAAGCTTCAACCTCTGTAATGATTTTAGCAGGTAATCCACCGTACTGAGCACTGCTGACATTCTCATAGCCTTAATTTACCAGAACTTAACTTGATAGTCAACCTTGCACCTGGATTAATTTCATCCAAAATTAGCATTTTAAGGAGTTGTATTTGTTGGTTATCTCAGACCTTGCTTACAGTAAAGAGAAGTAAACTTTGAAAATAGTTTAAGTCTTAAATCAATCTGGAGGCAGATTTCTCTCTCTATGAGACAATTGGAAACAGTCATACTCATGATTTTAACACCTCAGTAAATGTCTAAATGTAGAATGAATTGGATTCTTAATTTTCACTTAATCATATGTGCAAGGCTGCCAAGACCTCCACAGTACCCCATGGCTAATGAAATGCTCAAAAATCTGCTTAAGGTAAATCCCTCAAAGTTTTTTAACTCCTTTCCCAAGCCAAGAAAAGAACATCTTTCACACTGGGGCTGTTTTGGCCTCTTTCTGTTGACCATTCCCTGGTACTTTCATCAGGCTCAATAGGGAAAATAAAAGCAATGCCAGTGAAAAATGCTCTATTCAATTGCCCAAGGGTGATTAAAAGATATTAGGCACTAACATCTGAGATATTGGGCAATGTTGATGGGGATGCTATGGATAGTTGTCAACACCCAGAATCTTCCATGGGGATTATTAAGATATTAATGTCTTCTTCTTCAGGATCCATTTGGGGTAATTTTTAGTGTTTTGTAAAATGCTTTTATACATTTGGCCCTTCCTTTGATCTTCAGCTCCATCCATGTCTCCACTTTTCAAGGCCTCCACTGTTTTCCAAGACCTGCATTTCTCTACCTATCATCATTTTGTTAGTCATGACTTTTGCATCCTGCCAAGAACAACTGCTTGTTATTGTCACCTTTGTAAGACTGACTCATGATAAAAATAAACAAAAACAAAACAAAACCCCCAGTAAATCAAATTATTTACAGACACCTAGTTAATTAGAGAAATTGCTGTCACAAATAAATTAAGTACAACAAAGCTGCAACCAGGTCAGGAAAGGTTCAGACAGTGCAAAGCTGACAAGCCTCAGTCCTGAGGTGTTGCAAACTCACTACAAAACTTACAACCTTTTACTGCTAGGAGCTGTTCTGTATGGCAGGATTACACAGCTAAAGTTTAGTCAATAGAGATTCTTCTGGGAATGTCTCTTAGGAAGATGTAATTTGGGCATTTTTTTATTGTCCTCCAGAGAAACCTGTTATTTCCACAGAGCAATATAAATCTTTAATGCTTATCTCAAGAAATTTAGTTGCTTAAACAAGGCAATTTTCCCTGGAGATTTAAGTGAAATTCCAAACAAAGTTTAGATAGCAGTTGTGTCCCAGCCCTCTGTTATTATTCTTGTTTTCTGTGATGATTTTGGTCTTGCATATGATTCCTGTGTCATCATTTCATCTGTAGCATGCAGGACTGTTGGTGTTTTAACAGTGCCCTTAATTCTCCTAGCAGAGTCCCCCAGTTTTCTCTGCTTTTAAATATTACCAAATGCTTCATTATTTCTGTTTACAGCTCCTTCCTGCCAGCAAGTTTCAGAATTGCAACAATACCTCCCCCACAAACATCCAGCATCCCTCCCCTTCAGTGATCAGCATCAGACCATCCCTGCGGGCTTTGCTCTGGAGCAATCTCGTAGCTGTGGCCACCAGTCAAGGGGGTGTGGTCAATATGATGGATCCATTCCATGTTTCCTTACATTAAAATTCAGTCCTTGAATAAACAGAATAGTGAAGATAATTTTATGTGCTAATTCTTTGTCTAAGCAGTAAAACACTTTTGAAACTGAGAGTCTCAAAATCAAGTCTTGGAGCTAAGGAATACAAAATTTGCATATTTATTTTCTTAAAAATTAAAATTCCCAAGTATGAACATTCTGTGTTAGTCTGTGTGTTATTTTCACTTTTTTTCTTTTTTTTTGGTTCACTATAAACTTAGAAATGTAAAAATTTATTATTGTTTTAAAATTTATTTAATAGAAGCTTATCATTGTAACTACCTAATTAAAAACTCTAAACTTTAGACAGAGTTTATCAATTAAATTTTTTTTTTTTTGCTATGCTGTTTCCATTCCTTCCCTTGATCCAAAGAGCCAGCAAATGAGGAGTTTTTGACATGCAACCATTGTGACACAACTTTGATTAGACAGGTGATTTATCCTTAGGTATGAATTCCACAAATTTTTGGCTCAGACAGCAGCTCTGTTTCCCAGATCTGGAAGCCAAGTAGAATACCGGCCTTAGACATTTAGGCATAGCAAACAGAAACTGAACAGTCAGTCTGAACCATACTCTTTGTAAACATAAAGATAAACTGAAATGTTTTATAAGATGTTTAACATCTACTAACCAAATTATTTAGAGTTCTGCTGAATACAATTAAAGTTTAAACACCCATCAGACACACTTAGAAAATATCCATAATGCCTACAGACACAAACATGTAGATATCTAAATTTATGTGATGTCATCTCAAAATGAAATTCTTACTGCCTTAAGTCACACAGATTTGATTAAAGAGTATTTTTCATTTTAGTATATTTGTATTGAAAGGCAAAAGTTCCCTTTTCCTGAATAAAGAATCTGTACTAACCATCATTATCACTGGATTACTAATTTATTAAAGAAGTTGGATAGTTGCTAGAAAATTAACTACTTTTTTGCTTTCTTTTCTGTTACTGAGGATGCAAGCATAGAAAAGAGCCCATACTTATTATAATCTCGTTATTTCCATTGGTTGAAGCAGACCCTGATAGTACAGGGTATTCCAATGAAGTTTAAAGCTGAATGTAACATTAATATTTCATAAGAAAGATATTCAGCGTTGCTGCTTTGATTTTAAGCCTTGCACACTTAGCTAAAGTGATGTAAGTATTGTACTTAAATGAGAATTCAAACTTTTTCAATTACAATTGCAGCTTCCAAATGCCAGCCTTGCACAAAGCCAGCACAGGTCCCACTCAATTTCCATCTCAGCCTAACCAGCTACAGCACATCCACTCTGTCTCCATTAAGGGTGGAAAAAGAAAACCTGTTCTTAGCCATGCTCGGTTTAGTAAGGGATTCAAAGGAATCACATCAGAAGGCAGGAGAAAAAATATTTTCTCTTGGTGTCCTGAAGCTGTTAGAGTATCTACAAAATTCTGCTACCTATGGGAAAAAGCCTTTGCACACTTTTGGCCTTACTTTATAGCTGACATTTCAAAAATCTTCAGCTTACTGATAATGGCACAGAGAATTTTCTGACTGATACATCACAGACATCAGAAAAAGAGAGATTTCTTCAGAAATTATAGAAGAAAAGGACAATTACCTACCTGGATTTCAAGTTGGAAACATTTAACATTTGCTTTAGCACTTGAGACTTTTTAAGCCATCTTCATAAATCTTTTTCCAGCATCACAGTGGTCAAGAAACTAAATGTGATCTTATGCAAAATATGCAAGATTTTGATTACAATGGGACTATGTGTTAGATTAGGGCTGAATGCATTGTGCTGTCACACAATATGTCAAAGTTGGCAAACATAGGAATGTTTGGCCTGCAGCTCATTTTTTTTTTCCTTGAAATCTCTATCATTGGCCTGGAGCCTGATGCCTGAAGCTTCAATTAATTTTTTTAAATTTTTTTTTTATTGCATTGCATGGCATTGCAATGCACTTTTTTTGTCTTTTTGGATGTGAATGAGCCAAGGACCACAATATTACGTTATTTGTCAGAAAGTGTTTGTGTCTCTGTGTGTGCAATTGCTAGTTTATACCTAGCACAAAATCTATGCTAATTTTTCTGTCTTGCTCTTTCAGACTAGAAAAATCACAGATTAATTTGTATTTTCAAACTTTCTATGTAGCTATGTATATAAACATGCCATATATCTTTCTAGATATAGATAGACATGCTCATAGACTGATGAACACAAAATACTTGTATGCTGAACTACATTACAGCTAATTGTTATGTTTTAATAAATTAAATACTACTGCTGGGTTTGGTTATATTAAAGGTAAAATATTCCATTCTTTTAGAGCTTGTTCTATGAAGTCTGGAGGATTTTGTGCTTAGGAATTTAAGATTATGGAGAGAACAGGAGGAGGGAAGAATTGTCTAATGAAAGCAAACTGCAAACAGCCATGGAAGTGTTGGGAGTGATTGGTGTGAATCAAAGTAACCTGGAAAGAAAATCCTTGCTCAGAAACAGACTGGGTGTGATTTCTATGAAAATTCAAACATAGTTAGATGGTTAACATTAGGTAACTCAGACTCATATTTAATATTTGGAAGAAAAAAGAAAAAGAAAACAAAAAAAGGCCTGTATGAGAAACCTACTAAAACCAGGGTTTGGAAAGTAACTCAAAATTCAGAATACACTTCTGCTCCTGGCTGATAACCTTTGATGTTGCAGTAGAGAGATTTCTCAATCTGTTTGTTGTTCTTGTTACTCATGAATGAAATAAGATCAACAGCAACACCAGACCTCTTATTTATAATAAAATAGAAGTACAGAGAGTATGAGTCTATTGGGGGCTGGCAGGAAGGACTGGAATACTGTTTCTGAAAGGAACTTACTTTTGACAGGCAATAAATTGATTGATCTTTAACCACCTCTTCAGTCCAAACAGGGATGCTCATAATACAACTTTCCCTCCTCCCTTGTCTGTTGGGATTATCACTCTACGTGTCATGCTAAGCAAGAGACAGGCTTGATTTCGGAGTGAGACTGAAACTTTACTAGATTACAAATAATTTATAACAGCTCATTCTTCTGCCTTCACCTGGCTTCCTCCCACAGTAAAAAAATAATTAGAAAGTAATTAAGCTATCAGAAGCAAGGCAGGACTAAATTATGGTAAATTAAGTCCTACTAGATAGCTGGTAAGAGAGTCTCAACTGCTGTAGGAGTTAAAGATAGAAAAGATAGGAGCAAAAATTATTATTTTGGTAAAATCTCCCCACTGTGTTTCATGTAAAGCAATGATATGTCTTTCGAGAACTGTCTAAAAGAATTTTAAAATATGCCTGGAATACGGAAACTAAGTACCACTTAACTTATCACCTCTTCAGGCATTCAGAATGAAAGTTTCCCTGAGGGCCTCATTTGCCCTGTAATTTTCCACTCACCATTTTTCATCTCCTTTACTAGTTTATTTATTTATTTGTAGCTGCCTGTTCCTGATGTCTCCAAAACTACGTTTGCTGAGGGAAAGAATACAGGAGAGAAGCAGGAAAGCTGGGAGGGGTTTAGAGGGAATGGTATGGAGCAATGCCGGGAGGATAAACCCAGGCAGGCTGGAAACACGGGATAAACAGCTGCTGAGATCAGGATGGAGAAAATCATGTCTGAACTGCATAAGGTTTTTATCAAAATCCCAAAGCCTTTGTTTTAACTTCTTTTTTTTTTTTTTTTTTCCTGTCTATTTCCAGTCTCTGCCTGGCACTTGTCCAGAATTTTGTCCCAAGCTCATATAACTGTGTGATCCCTAACAGCCCAGAGAGGTTGTCCTGCTCACTCTTGTGTTCAGTGGCTGTTCCAGCTCGAGCTTTTCGACAGGACGACACGACAGTGTGTGCAGCCATGTGCCAGAATCCCTCTTTCCCTTCCTGCCACTTTACGCTGCTCAGGGAGCTGCTGAAAGGTCTGTAATTCTCTGTGGCATACAGGAGCTCTCACCTGATGCTAAACAGCACAAACAACTCTCCCAGCAGCTGCCTTTCTGCACTTTGCTGAGGGAGAGCAGAAGCAAACAAGATGAAGGGGAACCTGTGCTCTGTCAAGGCACAGAGACTTGACAGCACCAAGGGATCTGGGGGATGTGTGAATGCAGCTCAGAGGAGAACAGCCACAGAGCAGGAGGACATTCCCAGCCTGGCTTTAAGCTCATTACTGCTGGCAGTGTTCTGGCACTGAGCTGCAGTCTGGCTGCTCAGAGGCTTTCCCAGGATCCCAGCAAGATTCCTGTGATCTCTGACCTCTCTGCACACCACTACCCAGCAGTACCTGAACTGCCCCATTTTCAGACAGTTCAGATATGACTTCCCAGTGAAACTTGGGGATTTCTAAGGCAGATACTGCTGCACACAACCTTCAGCTCTGGATTTCCTGACTCCTGACCAACACTGTGACATCTGTGGTCCTGTGCCTTCCTTCCTGTGCTGTGTTTCAGCACCATGAACTTAGGGCTCCCCTCTTGTCTCAACCTTGCTGTGGCTCTGCAGCTCTGGTCAAATTTCAAATGCAGCAGACATCACTTTTTGAGCCACCCTACAAATACCATGCTGCTGTGGCTGGTTCTTCTGCTGCTTTACCATTAAAAAGCTGAAATCTTCTGCATGAGGCTTTCTGCAGCCTTGTGGAATCCCCCTCAGCATTGGACCACTGAAACATCAGGGGGATTTTTGTAATTCTGGCACACAAATTGTAACCTGCTGCAGGTAACAATGTCTCTGATTTTGCAGTTCAGCAGGCTGGAAGTGTTTTAAAACCTCAGTGTTGAAAGGAGAGCAGTGAATTGCAAGAAGGAAAGTCTCTCTCCATGAATAATTTTGGATGATGGGACAAATTGAGATTTACAAATCCAAAACATATGTACAGGATGTGGCTCATCTCTGTATTTTGAACTAGCAGCTTTATGATACAAGTATGAGTGTAAAGATGAATAAAGATTTTTGGTCACTTTTTTCTTCCTCCACACACCCAGTCCTTATCATTTGACATGGCCACTGTCAAAAACATCCAAGACCAACACCACTATAGGCTGGCAGGGTGATGGCTTGCCAGAATTGAAACAAAAGAAGGGATTGGAAAGGTCTCAATGAGAAATAAAAAGCCAAAGTAAAAGATTATAACCAAGAAGTTTATGGACATATTGTGTTCTGGAAAGTCTTATCCATATAGTTGTCAGAAAAAAAATTATCTTCTGCCAGCATGGGGAAACAGTCTGGATGACTATAGTAAAATGTTTAGTTCATACCTACATATCACAACAAGAAACATAAATCTACCTCTTTTACTCAAGACAAATGTAATGGTGATATAACAAAAACATACCAAATTAATGGCAGATATAAGTTAGGATTCTTTTTAAATACCAAATTAAAGGCAGATATAGGTTAAGATTCTTTTTCCTTTGTTGTAAAGACCCAAAAATCAGGATTTTAGTCTGTGCCACTTGCTTAAAATCATTCCATACAGAGAAATGGTGAGTTCTCAAGAACAATTTTTATTTGATTGCAAAAGGTTGGCAGCAGTGCTGGCAAAATGTTCTTAATCCAAAGATGGCAGTTCTGGACAAGCATGTGGACATTTGCTGATGGAAATACACCCAGTTGCTTATGTCATTCTCAAGAAAAAGCAGATTTCAGACTGCTCCTGTGACTTATTAAGGTATCTTAACCTTGTAAACAACTTCTATTTACCGTTACCTCCTAAACTGAATGTGAAACAGAGAATGATCACTGGTTCTGAGAGCAAGTGCCATGGACTTCTGACCATTTGTTCAGGGTCATTTCTCTTACAGCAAACTAACTATACTTGCACCATAGAGCCCTTAACCTTCTGTCTCCTCTTGACCTCATTAGGTCCAAAAATTAAAATAATACATTTTTTGTGTGTTTGTTTTGTTTTTTAAAATTTTGTTTAGTTGATTTGGGTTTTTTTGTTTGTTTGTTTGTTTTAGTTGAAAACAAGTACAGTGATGCTGTGTTCACTGCAGATCACCAGACTGGTATTTTTTTAACATTAGATAAAGCCATGTGCTGCATGCCCTTCCATGTGAGGGTGCTTGACAATTTGAAACCTTGACAGGGAAGCTGGAAAGTCTGTAGAAGAGGAGGAAACCAAAGCTTATGCAATGTTTCAGATTTCCC
This sequence comes from Pycnonotus jocosus, assembly GCA_013400435.1. Taxonomy (NCBI): domain Eukaryota; kingdom Metazoa; phylum Chordata; class Aves; order Passeriformes; family Pycnonotidae; genus Pycnonotus; species Pycnonotus jocosus. Next base: position 12,026 of record VWYP01035020.1, read on the forward strand.
TTGGAGCGATCTAATTGATAATCCAAAATAAAGTTTACCTTTGAATTCAAATTGGGACACTTATTTACACAAATCCACTTGATCTCTTTTGTTAGAATTCTTAATATTTTAATAAAGTCTTAAACATTCACAGATTTGGATCTTCAGTAGACCCTAATCACTTGACTAGAAAATCTTTTTCTCTGACAGATATGTGATATGCATTTTCACATCTCTTAAAATTTCAAAGGTTAAAAAGGTCATGTGTAAGATTTCTGAAAACTTTTAATTCTGAATGTTTTAATGTTCAAAGTTAACTACAAAAAAATCAGTCACTCTCTATCAAATATAAATATGATTCTTTAGAGGAAACAGAAAGGTTATTATTTTTCCAGCCATTAGTGGTAGAGGTCTTGATTGTGTACCATGGCTTCGACGTTCTTTGTGCTCACAGAGAAGGGAAAAGAAGGAAAAACCCCTCTGCTCTTCGTATCTTGTTTCCCAACTGTAAGAGTATTTGTAGTTGGTGAAATCCACCCTGCCCTCCATCCAGCAGAGGTCAAAGGTTACCAAGGTCAGATTGAATGAGATTTTGATCAATCTGATCTAGTGGAAGTTGTCCCTGACCATGGTAGGGGATTGGAACTAGATGATGTTCAGAGTTCCTTCCAACTCAAAGTATTTTATGATTTTGTGATTCTATGTTCTATGTTTTTATTATTCTACCTTTGAGAAATCACCCCTGAAAATGGAAAACCCATCCTTGTTTCCAGTTTAGGTGTCATGACTGCCAAAACCCTGTTAAATTCTCCCTGGTGACAAAAAACTCCAGAAGTACTTCCATGGAGGCTACATTTTTAATCAGATTCTCATAATTAATCATGAATTGAAGCACAACAGAAGTAATGCAGACACAACTCCTACAGTTAGAACTGTGAAAGGAAAGGCTGAGGAAAAGAAATTTTCTGAGTGTTGGTATTGATTGTTAGGCTCAGGATATGCTCTGAGCAGAAAATGGTCTTAGGCTAAGAGGATAGTCCAGGGAAGTATCTCTGCCCTGCTCTTTCTGGTTTTGGGTCTGCTCATTCCCAGTTAGGCACAGCTTTGTCCAGATGGATTCTTGCCCTGAAGCAGCACTGTCCTGGTTGCAAAGATGGGGGCAGAGCTTAGCATGGTGTGGATGTGACCTCAGTCTTGTTTTGGTCCTGGTGGTGAATACCTCTTTGTAGGTAAAAGACGTCTCTTTGTATACTTTTGGTGTTAATATTGTTGCTGTTATTGAGCATCTTTTATTCCATCACTTTTTGCTTTCAGTAAATTTTTTACCTCAACCCATAGCCTCTGCTGTAGTTCCCTCTCTTACCGGAAGGGTCAGAGAGAAGAGGAGTGGCTGATTTGGAGTTTAATTTCCTGCTGGTGTTAAACCACCACAAACAGCTTTACATTTTCATGCTTTTAAGGGATAGTTTGTAGTAAGAAATTCAATAAGCTGTAGACCAGAAAGTCTCAGAGCTTTTATGGAAAAGTAGTAAAGCAACCCAAAGCAAAAAAAAAAAAAAAAAGGGTAAAAAAAAAAAAAAGANNNNAAAGGCAAAAAAAAAAAAAAAAAAAAAAAAGGAAAAAAAAAAAAAAAAAGGCAAAAAAAAAAAAAAAGACGCAGAACTTGAGCAATACTCTTACTGATTTCCTAGCAATCAATCTCTTGGGATGTGGAGTGTTTGTGTTCCTCTCACCTCCTCAAGTCAAGAATGGAAGTCTGTACCACAACATGTACTAGCAACACATTTCTGTTGAGAGACAAACTTCCGAGGAGAGACCAAAAGCTTTATTTCTCTTGGGCATTGGGAAGCCAGCACAGATTCCTTGTACTCAATTTACTATGAAAAAAAAATGGAAACTATTATCTGAAAAGCCTTCAGAAGATTATAATTAAAGGAGACAGGCTTGAAAGAGGATTTCACATTTTTTTTCTGTAGACAGTGCTGCCAATTGAAGAAGCTGCAGTGCTTTCCTAAAGAGCCAGAGCTGCTCCCAGTAACACTCCGTGGTTTCGAAGTCCACACCCACAGCTTTCCCTCTTGCATCATAAACTGATTGAGGATGACAAGTGAATAAGATAAGCACCTCATGGGGAAAACCTTCAGCTTAAATAAAGGATAAAACTGCTTATCCTCCTCTAGTTCTTTCACCTTCTCCCAGGAGAATACACAAAGTGTCCTAAAAGCTAGCTAGCTGAAATAATAATCCAAACTTCCAGCTGGAAACTGTCAGACCCTAGAAGACCTTTCTTTCTGCACTTTGAATCTACGTGGTTTTTTCCCAAAGCCAAAGAAGTATTCTGCATTTCATCTGCTCAAAAAAAAAATCACAAAATGTGTCTCACTTGTTTGATTCTGGATAAGTAGCTTTTTTCATATTTTTTCAGAGAAGGAATTACACCCCCACCCCCACCCCCACCTCACCCTACAGCCATTGTATATGAAGCAAGAATTTTCTGACCAAGTTTGCTGTGGGTTTTAATCTCTATCTACCATACATGCCAAAACCACTGTTTGTGCCCAAATCTAGGATATAAACAAAAGTTCCTTAGTAATGAAGTGTAATTACCCTTCATATTCCAAGACTGGGCCCCTCATACTAAAATTATGACCTTTATAATCTTTGTTTAGCCATTGCTTCAGTAAATGGAAAACATTTACCCCAAAGACTGTGTGAGGCTGAGCTGCTGACAGAGGTTAAACCACAAAAAGTAAAGTCTTTTTGTTATGTTTGGAAAAAGTTTAGGATACTAACATGAGATTGTGCATACCCTGCAGCAGTCAGGTAGGACCATAGGCTGGAAATACAGATGCAGAAACCCAGCAGAGCAGAGGTTTGGGGAGTCTCACCAGATGGAGGTGATGCTGAATCCTCTCCTCTTGTGATACCCGAGGTCCTCGTGGTCTCAGTCACAGGCTGAGGTGTTCAGTGTCTGATCTGTGCAGGTGCTGGCCATGAGTAATGGTATGGAATGTCAGTAGGAGTTGTGATACTGGCACACACAGTATCAGATATTCTGAAAACTCAAATAATAGTTTTTAGATTTTTCTAAGATATAGAAGACCAACTTATTTGATAGTTTTGAGGTGTCTAATAGTGCATAGAGTATAGTTAATGATTAATAATAACAATTACAAAAAATCTGATAGGAAGATCCATTTCTGCTGCCTGATTCCTGGGGATTAGATTTGTATCTAACACTGGGAAAGAAAATATTATGTAATCCTTACATAAAAATTCCCTCATCTCACAAGATCATGATTAGGGTTACACAACACAAATATAGCAGATGCTTTTCTTAACTTTTTTTTTTTCCCCTCTTCAGTTTATCCTCTTGAAGTTTCTTTACAAAAAAGATTTTTATTCTGCTTTGGGGCAACACTTTGGCAACTCAACAAACATTTATGCGTGTATCTTTGCTGCAAGCCTAATGACTTTGTCCTTAGTCACTCAAAAATTTTTGCCAGCACAAATGTTAGAAAGCTCTGAATGTATTCAAGGACCTACCATGATTTATGGATCATTTCCAATGCAGTTTCCTTGACTGATACACCAATGATGGTGAGGTAGCTCCTAGAAGCAAACTGATACCCCATTTTTGACAAACAGTGAATTTATTTTTCAAGTCTCCCAGTATTTTTAAACCTTGAGGCAGAGGACTTCTTTTTTCCTCCTACTTTTTCATTTTCAGTCTGAATTAATTTTTATTCCCTGGGAGTAATATGAAGATTTGCAAATCCATTACAAAAAAAAAAAAAAAAATCAAGCAACTGTAATGATATCATAATATCATAATTAGAGATGATTATTAAAGTATCATTACTTCCATCTGGGAATAATTTGCGTTGGTGACCTTTCTTCAGTTTTGTCCTTGCCCTTGAAATGAAATGCCCATGACAGCACTGGAGAAACATTGGCATGCAGAAGGTGATGGTCCTGTCCTCCTTTTAAGTATGCATCTTGTGTATGACTCTATTCCCATCTTGAAAAGGACTTGTTCTTTCAAGGCACTGTGGTTTCATAAAATACATTATCCACCCTTTTCCAAGAACTGACAGTGGCACATAATCCTGTGCTGATTTATGTTGCATTTATGCAGAAAAAATACTTTCATATACTTTTTGAATAATTGTGTATACAATTACTAAGCTTCTGGATTTTACAACCTCTACAAAAAGATTGATTTTTGACCATTCCTGCTTCAGCTGGGTTTAGACTCAGACATGATGCAAACAGCCTGTGACCTGACAGAATATTAATCTATTTGTCACAGTACTCCCCTGGGCTGAAGAGTTTTTTTCAGTCTTAAGAACAAAACAAGTCTCCAATGTTTTGTTTAGTAAATCATTTAGCAGGGTCACAGTGAATGAGTGTCCAGGTTAAATGATATTTATTTTAAAGTAAATATAAACAAACCCTCTTGTACATATTCCTAATCTGACTGAAGAACTCTTGCCATCTACAGCCTTTGCTTGCATGATGGAAATCTTCCACGTGAAGTGATTTCTCTTCTTTAGATGCAGGGGTTTGCAAAGACTGGTAGGCTTTTGGGGGACAATGCTCTTGACAGATGGATTTGAACAGCTCTGAGGGAGGTGAGGTTGGAGACAGGATCACTTCTCAGCTAATTTCACAAAACAGAGAGATCATTTTTGTTTATAGAGGGCACAGCTCTGAATGTATTTATATTTGCAAAAAATTATATTTAAAATTAAGATAATTTTGCCTGGTGCAATCAGTCTTGGTATTAGAGCACTACACACAGAGGTCTAACTAACAACTGGCAGGGTTCTGTTTCAACCATCAGACTCCCTTAACTGTGAGTACTTAAATATTCATCTATTTATCCTGACAGAAAGAGGGATATCCTCTCTTTGGCTTGAACCATGATGTAAAGGGTTTGTAGAGCTGCAAATCTATGAAACCAAGTCTTCCTACTCCTGATCACCCTAAATATGGTGTCATAAATTAACACCAAAACCCCTCAACAGGAGCTGCTTTCTGTGATGGCTTTTTGGATTTCTTTCTGCATCCAGGATTATCCTTTCTTCATCTATTTCTGGCCTTTTCTTTTTTCTCTCTTCTTTTTTTCCTTGCATGTTCTGTTTTGACAATTTTCAAAATCCAAAAACAGTAACTCAGATGTGTGTATGTTCTCATGAACAGCAGAATAATAAATACTGTCCTCTGTCATGGTTTGGAGTGAAGAGAAATTTAATTAATTAATACAGATGTTAATTAGATTAGTTTGGTAGCAAAATACTTATGACAATCTTTGCCAATATTGTTTGAACAAAGTATCCAACTCCAAACCCATTGAGTTCATGAGAATTAAGTGACAGATTAAAAAAAAAAAAAAAAGGCAAAAAGACACCAAAAAAATCCCACTAAAACAAAAAGAACCCCCAAAGAATAACAAAACTACATCACTTCAAGGTGTAATTTCTTACTAGGTAATAGACCTTAAATGTCTTTTCTCTAAAGGTAAGCTCAAGGACAGAATTCTCCTTTCTTTCTCTCCCAGACCTGAGCTTGGTTAAGGTACACTAAAACAGCCTTTTGCAGTGAAAGCTATTTTTCCCCCAGGTATGACGGATTTTGTTGCAGTTCTTGGCAGAAAATGATAAAATCTGGTAAAACATGGTCAGATGTGCCAGCTGACCTGCCCAGCTGCTCCTTCAGTCCATGGGAGCAATGATGCAGCCACTGCCTGGGTGTTGTTTCCTCCCCACATCTCCACTGACACATCCAGGGCTTCACCCCTGCAGCTCTTACCATAAAGAAGGGAGGAGTGACCCAAGAAAGCGAAATAAAGAAGCAGCAGAATCAACACAGTGCAGTCCTCAGGGTGCTTGGCAGCTAGGCAGCATTTGAGCCTGTGCTTTTCCTGTCTTTTCCACAGATCTCCCTCATCTTCTCTTGATTTTTCATTTTCTATCAAGTTCTCTCTTTTTGAATTCTGTTTGCGAAGTCTTTGATCCACCACATCTGCATCTGCTTAATTTTCAAGCCCAGTATTTCACACCAGGCATATGTTCTCATGTTTGTCTTTGAAATATTTTTCTCATTTTTTTCCTATTTTTTCTTTCCTTTTTAAAAAAACACATTTTGCTAATTTTTAAAAAAATTGTTTTATTTTTACATTTTTTTCTCCCACACAAATACTGAGCCTGCTTCTTTTCCTTCATGTCCTGCTTCTCTGACATATCATAGAGTCCTGTGATTTGTTCCTGTATTTTTATTCCTTTGTTACTCTTTTTTTGTCCAGCCTCTTCCTGAGGTAAGGGATTATGTGACCACACTACATAACAATATCTTTTAATCCAGCTTCCCTGATCAGGTTGGAGGGCAGAAAGGAAAGGGGCTTCATGATCTGATTTACAGGTCAATCCTGAGTCTTCATGAAGTGGTACATTTATCACTGAGCGTTTCCTGTCTTTTCTACACAAGATTTAGTTTGCTGTAAACCAATCTTAACATCTCAAGACTCAGGAATTGCTGTTAGGAATAAAGTGTTATTGAACACAAACACATATATACACAGTGTTGTAACAAAAATTTTCATTTTCTAATTTTATTTTTGTATTTCACCCATTAAAATGTACGCAAAAACCACTACTATAGGAAAGCAAAAAAACATAAATACCAATATTTTGTTATTTTATTATTATTAAGCTTGAGTTTTTAACCACATTTCTAGTCAAAATTTTAAAGATTTGAGGGTGGGTTTTTGGTGGTTTTTTTTGTTTTGGTTTGGTTTGGTTTTTTCTGTTGTTGTTTTTTTATTTTCAGGGTATATGTCTCTGAACTGAAGTGCAGGGAGCATGATGTTTTTGGTTTATTATTTTTTCCTAGTGGGGAAAAAACCACAAAACATATTTGCTTTGAACCTACACTTTCCATTCCACACTCTAACAGTGACTGGGTGAATGCCAATTGCTGAAAACTCTGTTGACATTGCCCCTCAATTCTTATAAATTTAAATATGGAAACAAGGTGGAGGTACCCAAGCTTATCAATAGAAATATTTTAGTTCTAACAGGATGCCCAGAGAAGCAGAAGTATTGCCATTGCTACTGCAAAATTCCTCATCCAAAGCTCCTTTTAGAGCTGATTGCCTCTCAAATTAACCTTTCTTATGGAACAGAGATTTGGTTTCTGTACCTCAACCCTCCTTGCTCTAACAACTCATCACTGTGACTTCTGCTTAGACTCTTTTTTCTATGAATATTTTTCAAGTTGGAATTCTGAGTTACAAATGAAGCATGCCGAACTGGGTCAGTGAGCTGTGCAGAAAATGATCAGTGCAAATCCATGGGATGGTATTTAGATGGTTTAATTTTCACTTGTAACATGATCAGTTTTGTCTGGATGGCAGTCTTCAAGAGCTTGACAACAGAAAATATCCAATCCTTATAGATATTCAAGAAATGGCAATTTTGAGACTTATTCCCTAGAGTAGGACATGGCATTGGACATCCTAGCATTAATGGGCTCTTTTTCAGGAGTCCATATTTTAAGAATTTCACATTAAGTATACTGATAACTTTTTCAAAAGGAATCTACTACACATTACCTGCCTTCAGCAGCATCAGTCAACATCAGGTACACCAGATATTCATAAAGGAACAGACATCAGATGAAAGATGATAAAATTTTCTGCTTTTTTTCAGCAATGCCACTCGTGGTACTTGCCAATCAGATACAATTTTTCATAGCATCTGCCTTCTAAGATACCTAAAATAAGAACATGTAAATATTTTCATAAATTATATATCTTGGTTTTTGCAGCCTCTTGGAGGTACCTCTAAAATGTGTCAGGCTTTAGAAGTCTTCTAAATTGTTAAAACACTCCTGTCCTAAAACAAACAAAAAGCCCACAAAAAAACCCAACAGACAAACAAAAGAGATTTACAGAAGCTAAAAAGAAATTTGGTGATAAACACTATATTAGGTAATAATCCCCTTGTCCTGAAGTCAACTGATCATTTACCAAAAGCAAATTGAAGAGCAAAGGGATCAGGTTTTTCATATCTCATGTTTTTCATGCAAAGTAGTTATTAATCCTTCTCTCCTCTTTACTATAATCACCTCTGTCCTACCGTTGTCCCCCATGGTCTCAAAGAACAACTTTTACTTAGCACCTGCATGTGGATAAAAGAGATGAATTTAAACTGAATAGGCAGATATTTAGTAACACAAATCTTTTAGACCCTCATGAAGACAGAGCTGTGCTTTCCTCTGGGTAATGTCTGTGTTTCACTGCTGCTGTTGCTCAAATGCTCTAAGCAAGGCTTCTGCCCACAGAATTTTCACAGAGATGGTTCAGAAACCTTTTCTAACCTCAGGTTAGTGAGCTCCTAAGTTACATTTTCTTCTGTCTCATGCAGAGCCTTGATGGCAAGTGGAAATCTAGAGGGAATAAAAAGATGTGGAACCTGGTCAGGAGGTCATGATTTGGGAATTGCTCTAGAAATAACCCAGGTCTCTGTGTGTGGCAGGGGTCAAACAGAACACATGCTCCCTGTCAAACAGGATGAACTCAAAGCACTTCCCAAACCAACATTTCCATGACGTGACAGATCCTGGAATCACCACAATGGGTACCTACAACAGCTTCCAGAAAAAGGATGGAAACTCCTTAAATTAACTGAACATTTTCTGTGGCTAGGGTTATTAGTCTAGTTTTAGGCCTAGTGGAAAATCAGTTATTTAAAAAGCACTTTTCTGAACCATATTAAAAAACAAAACAAAAAAATCCCTAGCTCTAAACTGAACAAGAAGATTAAATTTGTTTACCAGAAATATATATTGATTGTTAAGGTAATTTTCCTTATTTTAATTTTATTTCTTTTTTATAAAAACAATATATACATATATTTTATATATAATAGATTCTATTTCATATATATTATATAATTTTATACAACAGCAAATATTTTTATATAATAGCATTATATATTAATATTGCTACATATTATTATATAATGAATATATGTAGCATATTATTATATAATATGTAGTATAGGATATTTACACTATTAAAATTATGATATACATTTTTACATACATCTAACTCTACTCAGTGTTCTCTGACCGCCTTTTATCATCATGGGGTCAATACTAGACAAAAATATTATTCCCCTTAACCTATGTAATGTAAACCTTTGTATCCTTTAAGAAAGAAAGAAAGAAAAAACAAACAAACAAACAAAACCCCAACCAAACAACAAAAAAACCAACCCCTCCAAAAAATCCCAAAACAATTAATTCAAAGTAAAGCAAAATTTACTATAATCAGAACAGGAGATGTAGAATTAACACATTGATTGTTCTCTCTTCCTGTGTCCCTGATTATCTTGCCAACTCTCTCATGAGGCTTTGTGTTTGTTAAAGGGGAAGGCAGTGGAATATTTAAATATTACAGGTTGGACTCACTGACACTACTGACCATCAAATATCATAGGTTGAACTACACTTGTACTGATTGATTTAGGGAAGTCTTTGCCCTTTAATCAGGATGATAACTTGCTGAACAATAGTGTGATTAAATTTTCACAATTGCCTCATTGTTTAGCCTAAAATGTAAAAAGGTACCTGTCTAGAAACAAATACTGGACACAAATCACACGAATTCCAATTAAAGAGATTATCCAGGGAAAGCTTAAAGACAAGGGGAGAGATCCCTCCAGTGAGGCAGACCAGATACAGCGAAAAAAAAACCATCAAGGCTGTGTTGGAACTTCAAGGACAAGCACAGAGATGCTCCTGCCAGAAACCCAACCTGCACAAGGCCCAAGGAACAACCAGATGTTTGATGAACCTAACCTTGGACAGTCTCACAGCAGAGAAATAGGGAATCATATCCTCAAAAAGGCCATACATACACATGTGAAAATATAAATATCTGCTTATGTGTTAAAATTCTGCATACCCTGCCTCAAGGACAAAGTCAGACTTAAGGTATATGAAAATATTTTTGTTGTTTTCAAGTTCTGCACCCTTGCCCACTTTTTTCAGAGGGAATTAGAAGTTTTGTTATTAAATTTTGAAGATGCATTTAGAGCTTTTATGCGCCACCCTTTGACAACTGACACGTATTGACAATCTTCCACGCTAATTGATCCATAATTTAAATTGGAATTATACCAAAATATCAGCTTTCCTAAAGCCTGTAATTTTATCAGAGAAAAGGGAGAATTCTTTTTTGAATTCTAAGGCATTGTTGTTACCCAGTGCCCTTTGTAGCCTTTAAAACGTGGAGAAAAAAAGACAGGTCCCATCTCCAAGGACCAACACAGAAGAAACCTCTTCTGAGGAGTGCGGCATCTCAGGACAAAATGAGTTTTTATATACCACTCTTGCTTTTTGAAGGAGATAATGACTTTGGTCTTTTAATAGAGCAACAGATGAAGGTCATCCAATACATGTGCTGTGCACAACATGTGAAGTTTTACTGTCAATCAACAAGTGTCTTTTCTGGAGACCTTTCATGATGCCCATGTAGAAAGACAAGAGAAAATGCCACTTAATTTCAGCAGCTGGCACGATTGTGCATTCCTTGCCCACTGCTTGTTCTCTGGCATAGTTTGGAGCAATCTGTCATCCTAAAACTCTGGAAAGTTTCCTGTGTCACTGACTGGGTGGTGATTTCTCTAGCAGGTGAATACTCAATGTTGATCTACTGAAACTACAATAGTTTTAGAGGCTGTAGTGGATAAAAGAAACAAACAAATACAACCCCAAATAAATGGAAACAACCTCCACAACTCTGTCTTTTGGCTATTTTTTGTGTGTTTATTTCAGCATTGCACAGAAGCTGTGTCCTCAGATGAGGCAAGTCAATGCAGTCCCACTGAGTGCAATGAAACTCTACTTATTCACATCAAATACTTACAAGAAGCAGGTTTTGAATATTTTTTTCAAAAATAATCCTTGAATGGCTCAGAATTAACTTCCACTGTTCAACTTGATCCTCCAACTGCTGTCCAGGGGTGTCTCAGAGCTCTCAAAGCCAGCAGGCAATGTGAGAATTAACAAGATAAACTTTTCTACAGTTTTTCCTAATATTAATACAAGCACTACCTTGCTGCTGGGACACAGGAATTCTATAATCATGCTGCTCAGGGCAAAACAATAATTCTGAATTAAAGGGAACAGCAGACAACTCTGGTTTATCAGATGGTAATAGAATCTGGCTAAGCATGGATATTTTATGCAGTCCCCAACTGATTTTGGATGCTTGTTTATGGACCCAGAATTACTAGTCTCCTGACAAATTGTGTCTGTGTGGTCTAGTAAATAGTGCTAGCTGCCTTTGGAAAATTAATTTAAAGCTCAGCAAAATACACATGCACAGGAACAAGAAAAGTGCCAGAGAAAAACACAGTGTTTCACTATACAAGAAGTCTGTAGCAAGCCATGAAGGTGTTACATAAAAATAATGTCAAGAAAAAAGAGGAAATTGAAATATTGCCTTTTCCTTTGATTTTATGATGTCTGATTCAGTAGCTGTGCATTTGAAAGATGCACTCTAATGGGTTCTCTAGGCAGCATTAGACCATCAATTCTTAATTTTCTATTGAAAAGTGTTGAAAGCACCCAGTGTGAAAGCAGTAGGAAAATAAAGATACCCTCAGGTGGGGCTGAAGGAGCAGCTGAACGACATGGCTGTTAAGTTTAGTTCTAGTAATCCAAATCCCACTGTGGATCATGCTGTTTGGTTTCTTTTTGTCCATGCAATATATATAGCCTGATTTCTGCTGTTAGCATGTTATTTATGCAGATCACTTAAAAATACATATAGAAAACTACTTTCTTTTTTTCTTTTTATAATCCAAAGTTTATCATCCGTGGATAACTGATTGCAGATGAATTGAAGGACTATTACTGATTTGGCTGAAGAAGAGTAAATGAGGAGTTATGATTTTGCAACTTCAGGCTCAAGGACACAGTGTCACATAGCATCTCAATAGCTGCATGAGGACAAGCACCTGAAACACAACTCACTTCCCATAAACCCCAGATCCCAGATCCTGATCTCCAAAGGTGTGTGCTGTGACTGTCACAATTCATCCAATGGTGTGGGGCGCTCATGGTTTTAGATTTGGAGTTCAAATACCCATCGAGCAAGAAGGTTGTATAGAGTGCATTGCTCAGTCAGGTCATAGAACCTAGAATCAACAGAAATACTAAAGTTAGAAAAGATCTCTAAAGTTGTCAAGTGCAACTACCAACCCAGCAGATGGTCACTTGATCATGTCCTCAAGTGCCACATCCACACATTGAACCCTTCCAGGGATGGTGTCTCCACCTCTCCCCAAGGCTGCCTGTTCCAGTGCTTTGTTTCAGTGAAGAAATTTTTCCTGTTATCTGATCTAAACCTACCTGACCAATCTAGAAGATGGCCTGCATCTTTTTACATACTGGCTATTGAAGTGCTGGCTGGCTACAGGGCTCAGACAGGCAGTGTAGTGAGGAGAGGAGGACTATTTCAAACATAGCATTTGAGCAACACAAAGTTGGAGTGGGGAAAAGTTGTGTGAATATTCTGATCTCAAATTAGAAGCATAAACTCTGAGCTCAAATCTGGTTTGGTGCCTGAGGCATTTTTCTCATCTTTATGCTCCACAGAAGTGATCTTGTCTGGAAATTAGATCTTTTGAAATAATATTTTTTCACAGTAAATAGAAACATGTCTTTACCTCCATAAGTTCTCTCCAGAGTGTCATGTGGATTTGTTTTCTCACAGGTCTCTGTGTTGAACAATTTTTTGTTCCACTTACAGCAGGGAACCCGTTCAGGAAACCCTTATCACTTCCCAGCCAGAATCTGAATTTGCTAAGCCGTTACAGAAGAGAAATAAAGCCCTCATCCCTTTTCTTTCTTTTATATGATTTGCTTTATATAATTAAAAAAAAAAAAAGAACAGAAAAAACTCCTCACAAAAACAAATCAAAACCAAAATCCACACAGCCCTGCACCAGTGAGTAGAATTGAGAATGTGATAACTTCTGTTTTCCGTGCTTTATTCTCATGCAAATGAGAGGTTTGAGTTCCAGCAGTTACTAGAGTGTGGCTCTGTAATCACCAGTTTTATTTACCAAGAATGACAACAGCTTGTGAGAATGGTGCAGAGGCAGGAAAGATAGAGAGGAAATAGGACAACTGAGGTTTCTAACTCACAAGCTCATATTCAGAATATTAGCAAGTTTAGTCTGAAATAAGACTTTTCATAAATATAATTTTCTCCCCTCTTTTCTCCACACTTAGATTCTCTTAGATAATCTTGGCAAGTAAGTTATGTTCCATAAGAAACTACGGCTGCACATTCAAAAGCAAGTATTTTCTGGCTATTTGATGTTTATCCACTTCATTAAAAAGCCAATAAAGGAGATAATTTTCATTAAATAAGGCAGAGTTCTGTCTAACTATGATACATGGGACAAACACATTAACATCTTGGACACTTATAAATCTTTTTTCCCTATAATTAAAGCATTCTGATTTCTATATCACAGAGAAATGAAGGCTTAATCATATGTTAAACTTTAGGTGTTTATGTCTTGTTTTGTTTTCCTTTAGTAATTGTCTCAGAGATTGTGGCAAAATTATATATGACCTTTAATACTGATATGACAGCTCCTTTTAATTCATATAATATCTGATAACACTGGAAAAAATCAAAATGTGATTTAGCTCGTTTTCTAGCTCCAGAAAAGTTTGTATTCCATGGTGCACAGTAGTTGGAATGACATTTTAATAAAACCGTTGTTGAGCCCTGAGGAGCCTGACAGTAACAAAGAAGTGAATAAAGAGGTCATCAATTTTTTTGTAGAGATGGAATCAACTTGTAGAGTTTATGAATAATTCACTGAATTTTGAAAGGCAAACCTGGGGAAGCATCTCATCAAAGCACCTTTAAGATGAACTGTCATGAACACTTAGCTGCTGGTCTAGAAAAACTGGCCTGATCTTGTTTCATGTGTATGTACAGGACCTTCCTTACAACAGTGCAGAGTCCTGGGTTGCTGGATACCTCTGGCCTTCAAGTTCCATGTCAAAATTCACTTGTCCCATGAATGCTACTAAATCCTTGAGAGTGGCAAGACAAACAAAATGTGGTGGGATTTTTTTGATGTTTGTGTTTAATTCAGTTTTGGTTCGGGCAGCTGCAGTTTCTTAAGGAATAAGAAATGGCTAAAAACCATATGATCTGGGGATGGTCTGCACTGCAGAGAAATGTACATGGTGAATTTTACTGGTTATTCATAAACTCACCTGTGTCAAACAGGTCCCTGTCAACTTTGGCTAAATGTGAGAAAAAGAGAAACCTTGAAGAAAATTAAAAGGTCCCAACACTTTGACAGTCCCATGATCATGAATTGGATCAGAAAGCAGTTGTGAAGTATTTGCCCTACAAAGATGTGCTTCAGTAGTAGTTCTTTTTGGGTACAATATCTTGTCTATAACGTTGCTCTCTAAAACCTCTATTGCATTTTACAGGTGTGTGCACATAAAATATTTCTTAGACATCCCTGACAGAAAAATAAAATTATATATAGAGAGAGCTGTCACTGGTGTAAGCCACTGTGTATGAATAAAAATTGAATTTATTTAGATCTATCATATCTTGCATTACCATCCCTTCAGTGCTACAGGTATTTATCACATACACAGAAATACAATAAAAGGTCAAAATGTCAGTAAGTCAATCAGAGCTGTCTCAGTTTTCAGTTTCAGTTTGGTGAAAAAAAGAAAAAATAAGGTGGAAGGGAAAGAGAACCAGGAAGGAGAAAGGAAAGGGAATTTTAGAAGACTGGGCAGTAAGGAGTTAATTTATTTTAAGCCTTAAACATCAATGACCATTCAAGTAGGCAAGCTAGAAAAAGGCATGTCTGGAATGGGAGGGGGGCTGTTCAAAGGTAGGGCACCACCTCCCTGGAGCCAATTTTCCATTCAGCTCCATGACACATCATATAGCACAAGTACAGAAATGGGGCACAGGAGCAGCCAAGAGAAATAGAGGAGGATCAAGAGCATCAAGGATCCCAAAGTGCCCCCTTGACTCTCCATCAGAAGACTGCACATGCCTCGTAGTGTTGCATTAGACACAAAGAATTCCCTTTCTGGGGATGGATCTAGGTATTTTCATGCTAATTTTCATGTATACAGCACAACAAACTCTTTGTTTCCTGGGCATTTCCCCAGCAAATTAAGACTGTGGTCTTTACTTCAACCATGAATATCAAAATTACAAAAATCAAATCTCTGGATCTACAGGTGGTGATGCATTTCCTTTCCACTACATACTCTTCCTCTTTTTCTTTTTTTCCTTGATATATTTTCTTAATTTCATAATTTTATACTTCATATAAAATAAAAAACAAACCAAACCAAAACAGCCACATACTTATTTTCTTCTCCACTTCAATTACATTGTTTGAAAATAAGTCTGCCTCATACCAGTCATTCAGTGTCATTTCACTCTAATCTACCACAAGAGACTTTTGTTAGGAAGCCTTCAGCTAGCCTGCCTCAGGGGCAGGGGGTGACAGGAGGGGAATTTTGTGCTGTCTCCTCCTGATCTGTTCCACACATCTTACAGTGACTGGGACCAAGAGAAGCTCCGTCTTCCTTCAGCTACCATCAAGCTCCTCACTCCTGGACCTATTTTGACTGCACCCTCAGGCTTTCTGAATTTCCAACAGCTCCCCCTCTGCCTTGTTGAACCACAAGGCAGGAAGCTTTTGAGACATTTTGAAGGAAAAATAATTTTCATTCCCTATAGAGGAATTTTTAGGACGGAGGTCACAATCTATTGATTGCAGGATTGAACAACCCCTGCTATCAGTGAACAATATGAGGTTTTGCACTGTGCTGTGCTGCTGCCTGTGCTCTTCCTACCTTATCTTGAATTAGCAAGAAAATAGTAAGTGCTATAACTCATTGGTCCTTCTCACGGATGCTTCCCCACGGAAGCTGAAGACATGGAACAACTTGGTGGACCTTCTCATAGAAGGTCAAGGTAAAAATGCTGACCATAAGACAGAACAATAAAGAACTTATTGCCAAGACACGCTAGCCAATGAACTAACAGCCAAAGTGTTGGAACATGAGTTTTTAACCAATCACAATTGTTTTAGCTGTGCCTGCTTTTATTCTGTAACCACATAAATATAGGGTAAAATTCTAATGAAGCTTGAAGTCAAACCTTATTCATATTGATGGCGTTTGATACTCGGCTCCTTTCCTCGCATCAATTCCCAGGTGGAAGATGCTTTGACTATGCCACCCAAGGCACCCATTCTGTGGGAAGGGGGGTACAGGGGGACACCT
Source organism: Pycnonotus jocosus (assembly GCA_013400435.1). Taxonomy (NCBI): domain Eukaryota; kingdom Metazoa; phylum Chordata; class Aves; order Passeriformes; family Pycnonotidae; genus Pycnonotus; species Pycnonotus jocosus. Next base: position 28,382 of record VWYP01035020.1, read on the forward strand.
GTTGCTAATGGGGTGCAAACATCACCATGGCCCATCTGCCTCTTCCCCATCCCTATCCCCATTGCAAAGTGGAGGTGAGCTTGGGAATGATGATGGGAATGATCATTGCCTTTCCCTCAGCTCAGCTCTCTGAGGTGTCTGTGCTGCAGCTTGCTGGGATGTGACAATCTTCAAATACCTCTGGGGTTCACTCCCAACTCATTAGGTCCTCTTATTATCCTATGCACATTCCATAGTGCTCAAGACTCCTTTAATAATCATTAAATGAAAACAGAAGAAAACAAAACTAAAAAAGTTTAAAAATCCTGACATTTGAGCTCATTAAAAATACACTTCTAAATGTTGCATTTTTTGCAGGCTCTGGCTAGATCCAGAGAAGAAAACAAAATTGCTTTTGAGTCTTTGAAGTTCACTGCTGCATCTGCCCATTAAAAATAAAATGAATTCAGAAATCCACTTTTATTTAGACACATATAAGACCTGCATTTCATAGCAATTTTACCAGGAAAAGACTGTTCAGAAGTAAGGATAAAAATGAAACTATGCACTAAATTTATTTCCACTGTCAAAGACTTAAGAACAATGTATTTTCTGTTTAGTTGCAGCAGGTCATGAAAAAGACTGCATTAAAACGAGTATCTTTTTATTAAGAACTACATGTATGCAAGTTGCTAGACAGCTGGAGAAGATCGCCAAATAAAACAAAGGAGCATATAAGAAAGGTTTTATTCCCATCGAAACAGAAAAGATTTTATTTTTTCAATAAATCCATACTTTATCTATGAAAGCCTGACCAAGTTTAAGAGTACAGTGCTATTTAGCTGACCAAAACACAAAAAATTACGTTATAGACAGAATGCCTTAATTTCCTTTTTTTTCTCCTTTTCCTTCTTTTCACCATCAAAAAGTGATTCAGTGCCCTGTATCACTTTTTTGCTGTTCCCTAATCAGAGGCCATTGATAAATTTATCCCTTGAGCTTCATCAGCTCATTAAGTCCCTTTTATTGCTGGTCTTGCAGCAAAATGTTGTGTCCTAATAAAGCTTGTTTTATTTTCCTTTCATCTACTTTCAATAAATTCTTTTATTTAAAGAGACACCATCAAAGCATGCAGGCCAGTAAATGCCCTAGGGAATATTTACAGTGTGAGGGTGGTAGTTCCCATTCACAGGCACTGAGCTTCAGATAAAAGCTGAAACCATGTACTCCAGTCATGTGCTGCCTGCAGGTGCACAAAGGGGGATAAATTTAATGTACCTAAATCCTCTCCATATCACTGAAACATCTAATAAAACCTGTCCAGCTCCAGAAAACACCTCCAAGGAAAAAAGCATCGTAGTCAACATACTTCTATCTTAAGTGGTTTAACCTATGGGATGCTTAATAATCTGCTAGTGTGTTGCCTTGAGGAATAGTCATTTTCTCCAGTATTTTGTCCAAGTCTCTAGAGAGTGAGCTGTCACAAGGAACAGCTGGTAAGCAACAGAAAAACCTGTGTTCTGTGACAAGGACAGTCCTTCCTTCTCATTGCTAACTCCTCATCTTATCTGTGCCTGCAGTTTGATATTCTGCTTCCAGTTTCCATCAAGTCACTTCACTGTCTCTAGAGATCTGTTAATCACAGTGGGCCCTCTCTCTGGATGAAATAATTCCACAGGAATGAGAGTAGGAATAAAAAACCAAACCAAACCAAAAAAAAACCCCAAAAAACAAACAAAAAAAACCCCCCACAAAACCCCAAAAAAACAAAACACCAAAACAAAAAAACCCCCTATTTTCTGTTTATTGCTTGGAGATCCTAATTGTATACACTTGGGGCAGGAAGCAATGTAGCAAGGTAGGAACACTTAGAGAAGAATCAAAATCACCAGAAATGGGAGGCAATTGTAAGAGTTCAAGGTGGAAAGGGGAAGGGGAAGGGGATGGGGAAAGGGCTAATAAGAAATATATCCACATCTTAATCTGATGAAAAGTGATACCTTTTCCTTCTGTAAGATTCCACCTTGTACAGTTTCTGCCACCAAAAACCTACTATGCCACAAAAAAAATTCTAAGCATTTCTATGACCTTTGCAATTGCCTCTAATTTTACACAGAGGCGACCAAAGATGCAATGACACATAACAGTCTAAAATAGGTACAGATTAATATAGTTTTCATAGCTATTGTTAAAATGATAAGAAATGGTACTTTAACTATAAAGTTTGTGATTATTGTATAGAATGCTTTTAATAAATTAAACTACCTTTGTGTTTGTTTGTTTGTGTGTTTTAATAGGAGGTGTATGACGCAGATAATGTAGATTTTCCTGGAAGTTGTTCATCATACATACAGACCTAGTCTTTTACTCTCATATCAGCAAACTATGGTTCAAGTTAATCAATAATGTCGCTCCTGTAAGAGAATTTGAAATAAATAAAAACCCCACACAAACAAAATTAACAAAATCCCAAATAAACAAACAAACAAACAAGGAAAACCCTTTTGGGGTGGGGTAACAGTGTTACATAGCTCTTGAATCTGAGTGTGTAGTGACAGGGATTGAGCAAAACTTGACTTTCTCATGCACAGAGCAGCTTCAGTCCTCCAGAAATAATGGGGATACCATATAGCCCTGATTAATTTCACCTACTTTCTAGATATCATGGTTTACCCACAGCTCTGCATCTGTGCAGTGTTGGTGGTAACAGAATAAAAATAATTTAAAAACCCCAAAACATTTGATAATATTTTGTCTTCAATCTGTGAATTTACATGATGAGGTTTTAATTTGTAAGCTGGTTTCTAAGGCTGTCTGAAATAATGTTTTTATCCTTTATTAAGTATTCTGTAATGATGGCATGCTTGTTAGAGAGGGCCAAGGTCAGGTATGCCAGTCTTCCACTACAAATTAGGCTCAGCAGTAATTTTGGTGCTGCTATTGATTTAACTTGTTGAGGTATGACCTGTCCCACTAAAATATTGTTAATAATTCCATGCATTTCCAAGTGCTGACAGCAGCAGCAGTTCATCTCGTATTTGTCTTCACAATGGGTGTTTATTGGGTTTGACCATTCTCAGTTCATTTCCCCTGGTTACTCATCTAATAATTGAATCTCGCAGATGCCAGAGTAACAAATATCCCTTTTTCTTTTTCATGGGTTCTGCTACTTAAAATAAAATATTTATAATTTTTAAGGCCCTAAAGGAATAATATTTGTGGCTGTCATTAAATTGACTCTTTCTTTAAGGTTTTTTGTGAAAGTGTACAATTACCTTCATTTGAGTAAACTAAGGGAAAAAACAGAAGTATTCTTCATCCACAGCAGGTGATGAATTTCCATAAGGAAAGAGGTGAACTGGGAAAGTTGCTTATTTGCAGTGCATGCAACAATCAGACGCTGGAGCAGGTTTCCCAGAGAAGTTGTGGATCCTGCACCCCTGGAAGTGTTCATGGCCAGTTTGGGTGGGGCTTGGAGCAACCTGGTGTAGTGGAAAGATGTTGGAACAAGATCATCTTTAAGGTCCCTTCCAAACCAAACCACATTTCATTCTATGATTCTGTAGAAGATATGAAACAGCATCTCCCTTATCCAAAGCAAAGTCAACTACAGCAGGCTGCCCAGGACAGTGTCCAATCATGCTTTTAACAATTCTAATAATAGGGGCAATGAAATCTCTTTGACTGATTTTTTTTCCAGTGCTTGTACACCCTCACAGTAAAAGTAACTTTTTCTTAAGTGTCATTCCCTGTTTCAGTTGGGTCCCTGGGAATATGGGATCATAAAAATACATTAACATAACCTGAATCACATGTGAATGTCCAGGGACCTCTCTGGTACTATTTAGAGCAAGAGTACCCATGGGATGAAGCTGAGCTTAAAAACATGCAAAAACATCCTTTTTTTCAAACACAGCCAAGCCACTGTCCTGGCCCTGGAACAGTTTTAATTACTTATATAAACATATCTTGAGTAATGTCAACAGGAGAAGCTGAATAAGACATCAGCATGTAATCCACTGCTTAGTAAAGGCAAAATAAAGTGGTGGAACATTTTCAGGCGTTGTTCCTACTGACAGTGTGAGTGCTGTGCATAAGGCAGCAGATAGAAATGTGAGATTTCTTCCCTAACATTCATGAATCAAACCATAGATATTATTTTCCCTCTTCAAAACCCCTAACTGAGTCTTGTGAGATCAGAATTCTACTTTCCAATGGATATGCTATTTTTATAAAGGATTTTTTTAGTTCTACTATTGAGACAAAACTCTCTGCTTCTTTATCTCTTCACTTCTCTTTTTCAGCACTGTATTTGCTATTGTTTAGACACACAACACACCTCCTCCTGCTGGGGATTTTCTTTAAGCATTTGATATAATGTCAGTTAATTTCTGGATTTGGCACTGAAACACTTCAGCCCCTTATTTTACCTCCACCCATTTGTGTTTGGTCAGCTGCCACAAATCCACAGCTTCTCACCTTTTCAAACATGGTGTGAAGTCACTGAGATGTTCTAACCTTCTCTTACCTTCCTCCCTGTAGGGTGAGCATTTCAAACTTTCACACCAACTGTAATTTAGTTGCATAAATCAACTAATAACTGTAATGAGAGATTCATAGAATTGTTAAGATTGGAAAAGTCCTCCAAGTTCATTCAGTCCAACCTTTGACCAGGTACCATGCCCACTAAACCATGTTAATGATCTGATTGTCAGGTAATCATATTTCAAAATACAGAATTCCTTCTTTGTTTGCTCTTTCTCCCTTCTCCTTTTTGCTCACTTCCATCAGTAAAAGGTCTCAGATCATCCCTCAAAAATGGAAGTATTGATTCAGGTGTGAGTGAGTTCACCATAGCTGTGACCCAATGGCTTAACTGATAAAAAGGATAATTCTTGCTTGCTGTGTGCAAACCTTTCGTGTCAGAATGGCTTTGCCAGCACTTTGATTCTGGTTTATAGCATCTCACCATAGAATCCTTGAGAGCTATGGAAACATATACAAGTGACTGGGGGCATAAGGAGCAAACTGAAGGCACATTAAAATGCAGTGGCTTTCTGGCAAGCTCTTGAATTATTTTATTCTTTAAAGCAGTTCTTTAACCAGGCAAAGGCAGTTATTTTTCTGGAGGTACTAGACAATACTAAAGGGGCACTGACACTTCCATCAGATGTAAATCGATTGCCCAGTTATATTTATTGTTACATCGATCAAGACATAACTAAGTAGCAGGTTTATATTTGGACTTTTCAACAGAAGACACTTTTCAAAATAGTTCATGCAGCAGTCGATCTCCTTTCATCATTCACTCCCATTTTGTCTCAGAAGATGTTTTTTTGTCTAGAATTTGTGACTTTGGAGAAGACGTGTGAGACTATCTGTTGGAATTGGTGGGAATCCACCTAGTCTACTTCTGGTAGGTGACTGGCAGGACAGTTCAGTAACATTTTTCCTCTGCAGGAGGGGTGTTCATGCCGTGTTGACACATAACACCTTCCGTGTAACCATTATTCAAAAGAAGAAAGTCTTATTTTACTGCTTGGCCACACATTGCCAGCTCACAGGATCGTCACATCAGGCAGTGACTTTATGTGATTCCCTCTTTATATTAAAGTGATTTTATGACTCACTCATCCCACAGGCTTGGCAAATTGATGAAGCCTGTAAATATATCTCCAGGTCAGTTGCTCAGAGGCATGCCAGCTGACTTTTAATTTTTCAGTGTTTACCTCTCATTAAATATATGTTCCACTATTTCCTGTCTTAATGTTCCATTTTAGAATTCAATTTTTCCCCTTTTTAAATTGTTGGGGTTTTTTGCTTATATAGTCATCTACTAATGTAAGAATTAAGTGCTATTTAAAATATCAGATTTGAGAATGCAAAACACTTATGTCACTTGTTTTAACTGATAAATTTTCTTAAAACTGAGTACTTGGTTTTACTGGAACATCTTGTAAATGTGCATTAATCGCAGTAAATTAAAATGTTTAACAAAATCTGAGGGAAACAGAACATACTGTTTTCTTTATTTTGTAAAAATAAAGCTTGATCTCTGTGTTTTCAAGTTGTTTTTTTTTTTTAATTTCATTATTAACAAAAAATAAACATGTATGCAGTCTGCTCTCACTTTATTTGAGCAAAAAAATGTTGATGTTGACTGCATTCACCATTATTTGGTATAAAGAGAGGAACACAATGCTTTTTAACTGCACTCAAACACAGCATTTTAGCAAGAAATCTAGGCAAGGCAATAGCTACATTTTGTTATTTTGATTCTAGCAAATAATTACTGAATCCCAGAAATTTTCTTCTAATCATATATAAAATGTCATATAAAGATCTGGTTTAAAGCTAGTGTTTAAAGATTACTGAATTTGTTATGAATGAGTAAAGAAATATTGTAAGTAGATAACAAACACAAAGGTATTTAATTTTCATCTCTTAAGACCTTGAAATACTTGAAGAAGATAACCTGATCTCTCACTTCTGGATTAAATAGAACAGTAATTGTTGTGGTGTGGTTACTTTGAGTAGCTTGTTAATCACAGTGTTTATTATAAGTCTTGGGAAGCTGTAATTAAATTTGAACCTACTTGAACTTGGTGTAGTGCCTTATGTTTAGCAATGGAGATTCATCTTGTATCACTTGTATCACGTGGCTCAGATTTCAATATGGAGCTAAGTCTCCAATCAGAGAAAGCAGTTGTAAACGTTTTTGGGGTTCTTAATATGACTTGAGGAGCAACCTTAAGGTGAATTTACTTCATACTCCAAATGATTTAGGTAGGAATGTTGCCTCAGTTTTTGAGCTTTCTGACTCTAAACTCTGCAACAGGTAATATTTAAATTAAAAGCTTCATATTCGCTCTGCTTTGGTTTCTCAGCTCTTCAATCTATATTGTGACACTGAGAGACCATTATACTGACCAGTTTTCTTCTGATGAGCTCACAAAACTCATGTGTCTCTAGGATGCTTCTGTGAGGAAGCCTCACATCCCAGACCCTCAAAGGACTTTGCTGTACCTTTGTGTGTTGGAACCTCTTCACCTACTTTCCTATATTAAGAAAATGGGCAAGATTCCATATTGTTTGATTCATAATGAAATAAAAATCCCATTGAGGGGAAAAGAATGGTTTGGGAACAGATCTTTGAAGGTCGCCTAGTCCAAATCCCCTGCAATAAGCAGGAATATCTTCTACTAGATCAGGTTGCTAAAAGCTCTGTTTAAATTGACCTTGAATGTTTACAGGGTTGGGGGATTTACAGCTGCTCCAGACAACCTGATCCAATGTTTTATCCCTGTTGTAAAATTTTCTTCATTATATCTAGTCTAAATCTACCTCTTTTGGTTTAAAATCATTACCCTTTGTCCTATCACTACAGACACTACAAAGGAATCTGTCCCCATCTTTCTTGTAAACTCCATTTAAGTATTGAAAGTCTGCAACAAGGTCTTCTTGGAGCATTCTCCAGCCTGAAAAATCCCAGTTCTCTCAGCCTGTCATCACAAGAGGTTTGTCATCCATCTGATCATTTCTGTGGACCTCCTCTGGACCATCTCCAGCAGGTCCATGTCTTTTCTCTGCTGAGGACTCCAGACCTGGACACAGGACTCCAGGGAAGTTCTCATGAAAGCAGAGTAGAGGGGTGAAGAGCAGAGACACAGAGGATATGACAGAAATTGCAAAAGGAATATTGTTAACAAGACCTCCATTGTGACAAAAAAACCTGAGATTCATTGTTTAAAGGTTCACAAACATTAAAAATGCTTCCTTGCCAAGGAGACAAGTTGCTCCACCAAGGCAGCATGACATGAGCCAACCCTTGAGTGATGCTCTCAGGTGAAAGGGACTGTGCAAGGATAAAGTGAAGTGGGGGCTATTCTCCAAGTGACCACCACACACCCTCTTGAAACTTTTTCCCAAATAGTATGCTTGGTCCCACATATAAAGTGTACAGATTTGCGCACACAAATGATTTCTGGAAAAGGGGAGGACAATTCTGGGAATTTACACTAATTTATATGGTGTGTATAGATAAATGACAGCTTTTGAACTTTCCATGGATGTGTATGATAGTAGGAGCAATTCCTCTCACACACTGCACCAACATAAAATATATGTTTTCTAATACTGAAATTATGGACTTAGAGAAATTTATTCTTCCCAGCATTCCTTTGACAGATGTACAGGTGAATGTGGCATGACACAAGGAAATGTGCATTTAGGTGTGCCAAGGATTGCATAATCCCCTGAATTTTTATTCCTCTCAAAATATGCAATCAGCCCCAATAGTCATGATGCAGTTCCATGTTTCCAGTGATGAAATCACACCCATTTTCTACTATCAATTTACAGTAGCCACGCTCAGTGTAAGACTGGTCTTTTGCACTGCCATGTTCAGAAAGACATGTTTTCAGGAATGAAAAATTAAATAGCAATTCACATACTTGTAATTTCCTTTAAAGTTATTAACCAGTCTCAACAATATTAGATTTTTTTTTAAGGTTTACACTGATTAATTTTAGGCCAGAAGTATGAAATCGTTAAGATCTGTTTTCTGTCACTAAAACTGCATATTTTCTCTCTCTTTTAATTTCACATTCTAAGTTAATTTAGTGTTAAGAATATTAGATTAAGCTCTAGGGTACTGAGTAGATTATGTGCTAAGCCAGATAGATGGGCAGTTTACTACAGCTAAGACTCTGCCAGCAATTGTTTTGCAAGTGGCAGAATAAAAGACTATCCCTTCTCTGTGTTTTCCCTGTTGTTTACATTTCATATCAGTGAAATAAAAATAAGATAACCTTTACATAAACCCAACTCGAAGGATGACTGCATTGCTGAAATGAAAGATATGTTTACCCTGTCAGACAGCTTAGCTCACAGTTCCCATCCTCCAGATTGCATTGATGCTAGTGTCTTCTAGTGAATAACTCAGTTCCATCTAAAACAAAACTTGCATCCTATAAATAGTTTGTTTCAGGGGCTTGTGCCAATAAACAGAAGATGAAAGGTAGTTTTGTCTCCCTTTGCCTTCAACAATCCTCCATGTCATTGCAGCAGCTTTTATGTACACAAGAACTCTTCCATATTTTCTTCTTTCTCCATAATACACAGCTCTCATCTTCAGATTTATGGTATGAAACACAAATCCTTTACAAGACTACAACACAGCCCTCCCATTATTGCTGCACTTAGAACCCAAATAATGCAAAATGGTGTGAACATGCACATCAGCATGTGTCAGGATTCTGGGACACTGCCTGGAGCACAGAGGGGACCCAAGGCCAGGTGCTCTTTGGTGTGTGACCAGTCACTTTCAGAGAGGTCTGGCACTGAGAAACACCAATGCAGCTACTCTGTGCTTTTGGTCTTGAAGTCAGGGATTAGTGACTGCAGGCATTGCAATTAGCAATCCAGAGTAAATCACATGCAGCTGTTTGAAAATGCATCACTTTCAATGTGCAAGGGCAAGCACCCTCTAATGTGAGCATGCTGGCAAATTGTTACCCTGCAGCACCACTCCAAAGCTGTTTCAGATCAGTGAACATCTCTCTGAAGTCAAAAACTGTGGTGGAGAAAGTCACTGACAACAAAACTATGCCAATTCAGTGCTTTACTGTGCATGAGGCTTGAAGGTTTGGCAGAGGATGCTTGTCCTGGGAGCAGCAGAGCACTTGAAGAGGGCTGAGGGGAGGAATATAAATCACAGACTCATAGAATCACAGAATACACTGAGTTAGAAGGAATTCACAACGTTCATCAAGTCCATCTCCAACAACACAAGAATCCCACCACGTGCCTGAGAGCATTGTCCAGACTCTCCTTGGGCTCTGTCAAGTTGGTGCTTGGATCATTTCCAGTACCCAACCACACTCTGGGTGAAAGAACCTTTGCCTAACATCCAGGCTGCAGCACTCAGGCATAGATTTGTGTGACAGGACCCTGGGTGCTGTCATGGGTCACCAGAGAGAAGAGGTTGGTGCTGCTCCTCCTCTTGCCCTCATGAGGAAGCTGCAGACTGAGCTGGGCTCTCCCCTCAGTTTTCTCTTCTCCAGGCTGAATAAACCAAGTGACCTCACTCACAGCTCATATGTCTTCCTCTCTAAACCATCTTGCCTTGTCTTACAGAATTTTTAGCTGCATGAAAGCATGAACAATTATGTTCCCAGCCCATGATGTGATGTTTGGCTTTTTTTAAAATATTCTTTTAGATTCCAGCTAGTCATGTGCTATACACTATTCCATAAATTGAGTTCATGGGTAAGGGAATGAGTATGAATATTCAGCACAATCTCAAGGCTGAGAAAACTATCAGAAAGACATTGTTAGGAAAAAAAACCACAAATGGATACTGGCATTTAACTGGGCTTAGTGTTCAGCTCTGACTTGTGATTTTTGAAATTTTTACCCCTATGTCAGAAGGGTGGAGCTCTTCAGAATCCTAAATGCCCTCACAGAAGTTGGGAACTTCCTTGTGTGCTTCAGGTCATTTGCTTTCAGATTAAGTTCTGCAGGTTGAATGGAACAATTTTATTTTCCAGTTGTTATTAAAGACATGTCTGTACTCACAATAAGGTTTTCTCTAATTATCATTGCGCTACTGAAAGCAGAAGGAACAAACCAGGCCTCTTCCTTACTCCTCTTCTCGTGCATTGCTGTTCTTTATTAGCAATTTTCTCTTCTGGAGACCTCCAGCTCATTAGAAATCCAGCATCCTAAATCTGCTGCTGATAATGCAATACTGTTAACTTTTTCCAGTTCACTGAAGAGCCAGGAGAAAAAATAAAGGTAATTATCAGGGGAAATTTGGTCACCAGTCACTCATTTCTGTCTCTCTGCTGACACAGGAAATACATAATTTATATCAGCAGGTCTTCATGCAGCTTTTACAATCACTTGAAAATGAGGTCAATATGTTTTCATTTACTCTGAATTAGCTACATTTATTTATTTATTTGCTCTTAGTGTGGCACAGGCATTTTTCTTCTAATAATTCCTGGCATTTATATTAACTTTCTGCTATAGCTAATGGCTGAACAATTATTTTTCCTGGAATGCAAACTGAAAGGTTAACCTTAGTATTTTTTAAACATTTAAATTGTTTTCCTGGTCAAGAGTGTTTATGATAGAGTAGCAGTTGAAAATAGAAAATAGATTAATGAATTAATTACTATTTCATCGGCTCAGTAAGCAAAGCAAAAATAAAAAATGAAAATTAATGTGGGCATGGGGTATTATTGTTCTTTGTTTTGTGACTCAGAAAACCTCAGAACCTTTTATAGTTGTATTCTTGTTTAAACCACACAGAAGTGCTGATTTCTAAAAATTATGGACAAGTGTGCCTTGTCAACCAGTGTGGACTGATTAAGTTTGTTTTCATGTATTTACACCAATGAAAGAATCTGAATCTGTAACCAAGTCATTTTTAATTTAGATTTTCCTTATCAAAAGAATTGATAATTTTCTGAATTCTGTTCACTGTGTTTAGAATCCCAATGAAGTAAAGAACATATATAGATTGTGAATAAAGGATTAGATAAGAGATATACACCACAAAGGAGAGACTGTTTGCTTAATTTTCTAATTGCTGCACGATTTAGTGCTACATGTTAGGAGTCATTCCTGAATTCTTCCCTTACTGAAAATCTTTATTTTAAGAGAAGGAGTACATTTGAAACTTTTGGCAAATTAAATAACCTGGGTTTTTCTTTAAAGTTCCTGTGGTTTAAAGTCCCTGTACTTCTTGAGAGCAAATTGAATTGTCTTGAAACAACAACAAATAAACCCTAATGACACAGCAGTGCAGACCTTTATTCTTTCTCAGTACCTATTTGCAGGCCTGTGTTGACATTTAGTTGTGTAATTGCCAAATGGTGTATATGGACATTATCAGCCTAGGGAATGTAAAGTGTTTATCTTCAGTGATGTGCTTCACTATTTACAATTTCTAATGTTTTCTTTTCTGTTACATCCTTGTTTGCCTGGATCTTCTTAGCATTTCAAATAGTATATTCATATATATTTCAATGAGACTTAATAATGAATAAATAATACATGAAGCAAAATCATTTTGCCAGATGATAATCTGTGGCAATATGTTGGCTTTTTCCCCCCCATATTCTAATATATATTACGCTTTTTATTTATGAAAATAAATGGCACAATTTCACTAATAAACATTAAGACTGTTATAATTAAGTCAATTATTCTGTTCCTATTTTATTAGAGACAGAATGTACTCTCATTGACAAATAATTATATAGCATATAGTGTTTTCTATATAACATATAGTACACAGTCAATATATTCATGTTCAAAGTGATGCAAGTAATAACAAAAACGTGGAAATTCAACATGTGTAAGAACCAAACAGACCTAAATTCTCCTAAAAAAAGGCAAAAGGCCAGCTTGAAAAAATATAGAGACATATAAAGAAAAAATTAATAACCATAGAGAAATAGAAGCTGTATATATTTCAATAAGTTGTGTAACTCTAAATTGTTAAAATGATGAGATTCTTTTTAATGTTTATTGACTTCTGTCATGCACAATTAATTTTCAAATATTTTGTATTAGAGGATTTAATATTTTATATTATAGAAGGTTTTGTGCTTTTCAATTAAAAGCTGACTAAACAGAATTTTACTTTATATGCACTGTTTCAACAAAAGCTGTGAATTCATATATTAATTATTTTCCAAATGGAAACTAATAAAACCAGATGCCCAGAAGATTAAAAATGTATTAGAAAACAGTATGAAAAATAAGATGTCATTGTAGTAAATGTAAAGTTATTTAATTGCTTTATATATAGGAAATTAGCTCTGAATTATCAACCAATTGCTTTGAATAAACTTTGGATCATCCTCTGGTTTGGTAATAAACTTTTTCTCATCTTGGAAAATGCAGGAAACTGTTATGAAAACAATCTAAGGTTCATTTCTACAAAAAATTCTGGAGAAACTGGTGGGGGTTTTGGGGTTTTTTTTGTTTGTTTGTTTGTTTGTTTTTTAAATTAACAGAGTGGAAGGGTACTGTGCCTTGTGGTTCATCTGCTCCAATGGCTCCACCTATGGAGGAATTGATTCTCTGCCCTGTCATTACCTGCTCCTCCTGTGTGCTCTTGGAACCACATTTCCACCCCCTCCTTTGCACCAGCTCTGACCACTGAATGACCATTCCCACCAAAACACTGTGAAATTCCTGCAGAAATCTCACCTGGGGGGCAGAGGGGATTGTTCCAGTATTAGAAAGCAGATTCTGTCCAATTTGAGAGAGAGGATGAAACCACAGAGTTGAGAACAAGGGTGGATCAGCCAGATGGGGAGGAGTGGGACAGAGTTTTGGGCGAAGAACAGTTTCTTCAGGTGGGTTCTGGTAAACATTTATATCTACAATGTGCAACTGAACCAATTACTGAGACCTTGATCTAGATGTGTCATCAAAGAATTCCAGAAAAACATGCTACTGCATGTTATAAATATAAAAGAAAACACAGAATCCTTTACTTCCAACAGCCTCGTTAAACGCTTCTAATTTGAGTGTTGCAGTGTTCAGAGAAGAATTCTCATGATTTATTGGTTCTTTAAAATAAAAACATCAGTCAGGAGTTAATTTAAATTAGTTTAAAAGTGTACAAGTCACCTTTCACTATTCTCTTTGATAAATTACACAGCTTGAATGCTTTCTTTTTTACTCTTTAAAATATTTTGTCCTCAGATACCTTTTTTTTACATTATCCAGGTTTAGCAAATGTCTCTTTTTTTGTTAAACTCAACAAAAGAAGCTCACAATTTCTCTATTATTAACCCCATTCTTTTAAGAAATTTGATTAGGTGTTCTCTTCTCTACTGTAATACTTTGTTTAAACATCCAGGACTTCATTAGCAGTTTATAATTGCACTGGGAAGGGAGAGGTCACGTCTGCTGTGACCATCAGCCTTTTCCAGAGCCACCACCTTCCATTTCATGGCCACAACTTGTTTTCTCTCTTTTAAGTGGAACTTCACATTATTTTATAGTCAAAGTTTTGTCCCCACATACCCAGATAACAAGGTTATACAAATGACTATGTGACAGTCTTGTTCTTCTCATTTGTGACTCTGGGTGTTTCAACTGTTCAAAAACAATTGGTCAGGAAATGCACTTTTATTGTGCTTCAGGCCAATAGTTGGCCCAGTTTAGCTTTAATATAAGGTTCCACATTAATTAATTAAAGCATTTTGCTGTTTTCTTCCTCACCCCTCTCCAGCAAAGTGCCTAACTTTAAATGAATAGCTGAGATACAAGTGTTCACAAGACAAAGTTGACTGCTCTCTTGAGGGTTTGATGATTTGAGGTCTCAAAGGATTGGAGATGGTGAAAGAGATTTGTGTCACACAGATTTAGGTCACATTTGACCAATGCACCTTTAAAGTTCTTCGCAGTGAAGAAAATTAAACAGATTACGGTCTGGTGCAGATTATAGACAGGCTGAACTACCCATACTCAGCATTGATTATAGAAGGTGGGGTAGAGAAATGATATCCTGGATTAGCTACCTTAATGAAGGACTTACTTAGAAGTTGGTTGGGTGGAATTAACTGATCAATTTTACAGAATGCAGAGGAAAAAGAGAGAGGTCATTCCTTTATATGTATGAGACTTTGGATTTTAGCCCTGAGAAACAGGGTCTGCCTGTTGTCTTGACCTATATTATGAATTTACTCACATTTCTCAGTGTCAGACACCTACTCTGTCCACATCTTTTTTCTTCAACTGCCTAACAGATAAACTTGTGAAGAATAATTCTAATTATGATTAATTATTAAAATCAGGCATATTTGTTTAGGTAAGATACTACTTCCAACTCCCAGCAAGGTGTAGATAAGAATGTGCAAAAGACTTTGTATTGAAAGCATTCTCACCAAAGATTCAGAGTTTATTGGAGAGCAGAAGCAACTCAGGAAGACAGGAATCAGTAAGAGAGAGGAAATGTAAAGTGAGGAGAATTAGTAAGAATGACCAATGGCTCACATATAAAATAGCTGAATCATATCATGATCACAAGATGAGCAGAACAAGAAATTTGACTAAATGGAGCCTCCTAGCCCAGACCTGTGTGTATTTCCCATGCTGTGGAGTGAAGCAAGTTGATTTACATTACCCAGGAAATCCTTTAAGAGTCCATTAAAAAAGGATAGTTTTACACAGGACACCGGAGCCAGTATAGAAACTAAATAAAGCGAATTAAAAAAAAAAAAAAGTTTCAAATGTGGATTTGACTTCATATTTCCCAAAGATTTTTGAGCATTCAGGGGCTTTCTGAAGGTGTTGGCCCACAACAGATGCAGAGTATAGGGCAACAAACACATCGAGTCATTTACTTGTTAAAAAAATAACCAAAAAAAGAGGATTATTAAACCACCCAGCTCAAGTTTTTGCTTCCAGTCTGCATGGAAGGCATTTCCTTTAAATATACTCTTCCATGCATAAGAGAGAGCTGATACATTTTTGACTCAAAGGTTTAGCAAAGTTTGTATTTTTCAAACCAATTTTGAAATGCAAACTTTTATATTTAGGACATCATATCTCATTTTTTTTTTTTTTTTATATCAGTTATCCTAGTAGAATTCCAAAGGAATTACAAGGAACAGCTGCCCAATCCTGCCATCATGTTTAAACAAGCTACTGTAATATTACTGAGTGTGAATTTCAAGCAAGCAGAGTAAATAATGGTAGTGAAGGACTGGACTGAAAGTATGTCCAGAACTTTGCTAAATATCCTCAGCTTACAACTTTTTAATTCTGTATGAACTTTGTGAAATAATTTGAAGAAATTCTTTGGGATATTGTACATATTTCATTCTCTTAAGGCCTTGGGTTTTGTTTGAAAGCAGTCATAGAGCTTAAGAAAAGTTGTTGACAGCTCATTGCTTCAGGAACTTAAGCAGGTGGTAAATTAATAGCTTAGATGGGGGCTGCCATGAAGCATGAAAAGTTATGTCTGGTGTCAGTCCAAATTACTGCCTTTAACTGCACATAAGGCAGTGAAAAAACATTAGCTATGCAGTAAACCTGGGTTTAGCCAGCAAAAATGGATTTTACAAGGTTTCCTCAAGCAATCTCCAAAAGGTCATTCCATACATCTGCTTCAGCCGTTGATATCATTTTATAGCCATTTGTTGTTGTTCTAAATCTGTGGCTATAACAATGATCTCATTAGTTAAATCAATGGATTGGGAACATGTTGCAATATTTTTTTTTTCCAGTGGAATGCAGAGAAAAAAGTGCAGCTATTTCAAATGCAAGCTGAAATATGAATGTAAATATTTCATTTATCGATACTAACATTTTTCACTTACAAGGATGTTTCTGGTGTAGGCTTTCAAGAAAGCAAATGTATTCCATTCATAGACTCACTGAAGTTTCCTCTGTTTGCAGAAGCTCTAGAAACTAGAAAGAGAAAAAAGCTATCTCTGGTAAACTAGATGTTCTTGAGATAACCCTCTAATGTTGGCATGGAGATGCCCACACATTATAATTTCACTTAGTCTGGAACAAGGTGGTGATAAATTTCGTTTGGGGCCTGAGATAACTCCTGAACCACACACGATCTTTTGTGGATGGTAATTGTAGCACTGCAGCAATTAAAGAGTGCAGACAGTGGAGCTCCACTGCTCAGGGGCAGGCAGTCCATTGGAGCAGATGCAGCTGTGGGGCACAGACATGGAGCTGTCTAAGAAGCTTCCAGCTGGTGAGAGCCTTCCTCAGAATACCCTGTTGCTCATGCTGCAGCAGTTGGATCTTCTTGCCATCACAGAAACATAAATCATGGAATAGTTTGGGTTGGAAGGGATCATCATCTTCCAACACCGCTGCAACACCTTCCACTAAACCAGGTTGCTAAAGCCCCATCCAAGCTGGCCTTGAACATTCCAGAGATGGGGCATCTAGAGCTTCTACAGAAACCTGTTCCACTGCCTCACCACTCTCATGTAAAGAATTTCTTCCTAATATCTGGTATAAACCTTTCCTCTTTCAGCTTAAACTCATTCCATGCGTTTGTAAAAAAACCCTCTCCAGCTTTCTTGTAAGCTCCTTTTAGGTACTGAAAGATTACAATAATGTCTCCCTGGAGCCTTCTCCTTTCCACTCAACACTCACAATCTCCTGTCCAAGACACTGCTCTCACCCTCTGCTTCACACCTGCATATCTGTATTAGCTGTGCTCTCCTTGGCCCTTGCAGCCAACACCCCAGAAGGAGCATTCAGTGCATCCATAATCCTTGAACATTCCTTTTGTGGTCAGCCTCAATCAACAGAATGATCATGAAGCAATCCTGCTTGTTTCCAGAACTCTTCCCTCTGGTTTCCAAAGGGTGATGGTTGCTACTTCCTAGGGATTAACTGCAAGGGAGCTGTACTGGATGGAGAGTCAGTGTCCAGTTAGATTTCTGTCTGTGGAACTGGCCCCGTCTGAAGATGTCATTTGTGTAACAGTGTTCCTTTGTGCCTAGGCATCTTCACAGGACCCTGTCTGTGCACATCTTCAAGTGTTCAAAGACCTAATTCTGCAAATGGATATCTGTGAGGAGAGCAGCTTCACAAAGCTTCCTGAGTATGATTAACTCATCTGAACATCACAAAGGAAACAAAAGAGCACATCTGTGGTGATTTCTGTGGAGCAGGAACAAACATCAGAATCACTGTGCATATGTGTTGGCTCCCTGGGAGCTCTTGAAACTTCGAGGAGTGTGACTTAAAAGATCAACATGCTTTTAAAGGAAAGGAACAAAGTCTGAAAAGCTTTTATATAGGCTGGAAGTGTAAAATTCAGAAAAGTTTAAAGTGAATGCATTAGCCTGTCCAGACCTCCTTTTAACACCTACTGAATTTTATAAATGTGTGATATCTGTCTTAATACAGAGTGGGAGAAGTGTGGTATAATACTAGTATGTTTGTGATGCTGAAGATAGTATTTGACAAAAATATGCAGGCTTTTGTCTTGAATAAAATACTGATACAGTTATTGTACTATAATTTCAGATAATGGTTGCTGTGCACTAAACATAGTAACCTTCTGAGCTTATGGACACTGTTCCTCATGTATGTGAGCAGAATAGACAAAGTCTGGACTCAGGCAGGAATCTGTTAAAGCAAAAGCCAAGATGGATGAAATGAGGATCAGAATATGGTGATCAAAAAATCTGTGTTCCACTGTGGGGTTTTATATTCACTTTCTTTTGGATTTTGTAGAGTCTTATCAATTTTCTTTATTGATAGTTTTCTTGCAAATTTTTGTTTGTTATGCTTATACTGAGAAAATACCATGAGATTAACATTTCCATTTACAAGATGGAGTGTAAGAAGGGTAGTGTTTATTGTCTGTGGTGACTAAGGAATGCCTAGATGAACAGGATTTATTGAAAAATCTTTCTAAAAGCCTGGTGCAGCATGGGCTCCTCTCTCCCCAGATCCACAGGTCCTATCAGAAGCCTCCTTCAGCCTGGGCTTCCCTTGGGATTCCATCCATCTACAAGTCCTCCCATCTCCTCCAGCATGGAGCTCCTATGTGGGCTGCAGGTGGGTCTCTGCACCCCTGTGCCCTCCCTGGCTGCAGAGGATCAGCTGCCTCTTCATGGGCTGCACCAGGGGCTGCAGGGGAACCTCAGCTCTGGCACCTGGAGCAGCTCCTGCTCCTCCTTGTGCACTCTCCTGGGTGTCTGCAGGGCTGTGGCTCTGCCACTGCTGGTGATGGGCTCAGCCTTGGTCAGATCTGGGCCTGCTTTGGAGCCAGCATTGGCTCTATGAGACACGAGAAATGCTTCTGGCAGCTTTTCAGAGAATTCACCCCTGCAGTTCCCTCAGTTCCAAAACCTTGCCACACAAACCCATGCATCTACATATTCTTATATCTCTGAACATTCACAAGTGGTAAATACCACCCATAAAATCAAACTCCTTAATAGCTTATTTATTTCTCAAATATATATTGGGTAGAAGTGTGGCTATTCTTGGCTTTGTTCCCAACCATGGCACAAATAATTCCTTGCATGTGTATGTCTGTTGTGTTTCAGCTATTTAAAATGGTAAATCAGATCTTTTTTCTAAGTTAATAATCTTCTTACTTCTTAAAGTTCTTGAGGTTTACCACATTATTCTCACCCTATTTTGGCTCTTGGGTATATAGCATTTTATCCATCATGTGAGCTAATTTCACTTCAGTCTTCTATTTGTGCACTAAAAGGGGAAAGAATTGTTTTAAAGGACAGTTCTTTCCACTCTTCAAAGGTGCTGCAGTTTGGGAACTCCAGAGATACTGCTGGGTGTGAACAACCCTCATGGAGATAGTGTGAAATATTTATCTTTGGTCTTATTCTTAATAATTGAGATGAAGAAATGCCTGTCAGAATTGCAAATATACTTTTGAATTAATGAACTGGACAGAAAAAGGTGATTGCTTAATGCTTCCTTCAGCTCCGCGTGCCTTGAGGTATGAATTTGGGTTAGTAAAGCAACATTAAGCAGCATCCAAATTATACTTTTGTAGTCATAGCCATACTGACATTTTCAGGCACAAATACAAGATTTCTAAAGATTTATTTTATTGTTTGCAGGAAAACCAGAGAGATAGAACAATGAATCATAGACTCAAAGAATAGTGAAATCATAAAATCACAGAATGGTTTGGGTTGGAAGGGACCTTGTTCAAATTCCTCTGCCATGGACAGGGACAACTCCCACCAGACCAGGTCATTCAAAGCCCCATCCAACCTGGCCTTGAACACTTCCAGGGATGGGGCATCCACAATTTCTCTGGGAAACCTGTTCCAGTGTCTCACCTCATTCAGAGTAAATAATTTCTTCCTAAAATCTAATCTAAACCTACTATTTTTCAGTTTGAAGCCATTCCTCTTTGTCCTGTCATTACGTGCTCATGTAAATTGTCTTTCTCCATCTTACTTGAAGGCTGCAATTAGGCGACTCCAGAGCCTTTAGGTGTAATTCAAGGAATTTAGATGTAACTCAAAGGAGAAGAGTTGTCATATCAAATCAAGGCAGAGAGATTCCAGGTATCCATCCCACGTTGCTGAGCAGTGATTCCCTGGTTCCATCTTCCAGTGAGATGGAGTCTGTCTGACTAAGTGTGCTTATCTACAAATTCAAGTGCTTATGCCAACAAGTGACCCCAGGCTCATCTTCTGGTTGTTGGGGAGATTATCAGAATACTTAATGGAGATTAGGAGACAGTTTCATCTGAAAATGGATATCTACATCTGGTGAAATCATATCAAATTCTATTGACTATTTTGGTCAAACCTGTACTGTGTATAGTGAGTGCTGTAATGACTCCATGAAACGTAAGTACTTGTATGACAGATGTCACAGGAATGAAAAAATCTGCCTGGGAATATGAAGGAGAGAGGGATTTTGAAGTGTTCATGAACACCTGCTTTTTCATTCCTTTCCCACATTGTTCCCACAATTCAGAGAGTGTAAGAGAAGGAGAAAGGCTGAACTACCTGCCTCTCCAGGCAGCCTGTTACTTCACATGATTGTGGTGCTACACCAAGCTGGTCAGTAGTACAAACCACTGAATATAAGAGAGGATGAAAACCTACTTTGTCTTTAAATCTCTGAGAAGAAGAGATTTAATCCAGTAGAAATCTTTTCACATTGATACTCACTTTAACTAAAAATATAGCAACCTGAAAGTACATCAAAGATTCAGGTAAGAACCTTGACTCAGGAGTCTACTTTTGTTTTTTACACTCAATACAGTCCTAGTTTTCATGCATAAAGGCAGAGCAGTATGGGTCATGAAACAATAAATTGATAGTTTGCACTTTAAACTTTAGTTTAAACTTTAGTTTAAACTTTAATTGATAGTTGTAGCATTTGGTGAGGAGCAATACAAGAAATATTTTGATTCTGTTTTAATTTCCCATGGTACTTATGTAATGCTGCCTACTATTAAGAGAAAGCTTCATTTAACTATTCAGTGCAAAGTTTGTCTCTTTCTCATCACTCTCAGAATCTTGAAATTTCCCATAAGTTAAACTGATGTAAAATATCAGTTCTAGCATGAAAAATAGATGAATATAAGCAAAGCTGTCTCTAAAACAGGGCAAAGTTCTGGCAATAGTGTGAGGTGTTATCCCTTCATTTGGTTTTGTTGCTCTGCAGGTGTCTGAGGGTAGACTGGAAAGGCTGGACATGCAAACTCACCAGCTGAAGTGAATTCAGGAATGGGGATGAGCAGTCTAGTAGACATTCCTGAATGAAGGCAGTGCCTGCTTTGTCATGTGAAGTGGATCTTTTTGCCACCAAAAACCCTTCTTCTGTCAGTCACAGTCTGATTCGATCTTACTCTGTTCCACAGAAGTTATCCTTCCCTCTCCTTTATCTTTAGCATTTTCCCTTGTTCATCTCATACATGTTTAAAATACTGCAGCACATCAGACCTGGCTCTGTTCTCATTCAGCCCAGTGTTCATGCATTTGCCTCAAGAGCTCACAGCCGTGATTGATATCCTAAGTTGTGTAAAACGCACAAAAGACTCTATTTTGCTGAAGAGGAAAAAGAAAATTGTGTACTGTGGTGGTGTGTTTTTTAGCTTCTTTATGTTTAGTAATTATTGTTAAGTTTTGTATAATGGTATGTTCTGTGACCCCTATCCAAAATTTCCCTTTGGTTTTTCCCTGAAGTTTGTATGTGCCAGTTAAAATCCCACACCCCTTGAAGGCCCTGTCATTTACCCTGAAACCTTTTCCCTTCTTCGAGAAACTTCTAAGAAGTTGGTCAAATTATTGGTTAACTTCCAAATGTCCCCCGCCCCTCCTTTTCCCACTGGTGAAAACTGTTGTCTGTCCAATCCTGCACCATCCCTTGTATCCTCCTTATTGGATTCCCTTCTTATCTGTTGTAAAGACCTCCCCCAAATAAAACCACAGTGCGGAGGCCTTGAAACTGCCCTGCTGCCAGAAGACTCACCAGGTCAAGATCTCTGCCTGGCTGTATTCCACCATGAAACAATAAACCCACATTCCAAGCATTGCAGCAGGGTCCTCTCTACCTCATCATCAATGTCTGTAAGGTGCTTCGGTGAAAAGAACCCACAAGTGTCCCCAAAGTAGCAGTGAGACTACAAGCAGGACTTTCTGAGCTGTCTCCATGCCAGGGCTGGTCAGGCAGTTTGGAACAAAGGCACCGAGGAGCCACAGTGTACTACAGCTTAGGCAATATGGACCCTTATATGTCCTTGCTTCACCTGTTATCTAAATTTTTTGGTTAAAAAGCAACTGCACCTGAAGTTACTGTTGGCCCCAATTTTGTATTAATATATTATAAATATATTTAGGCAAATGGATTTCAATCTAAATGGACTTGTCAGGAGTGTAGAAGGGCAGAGTGTCGATGTCTTGGTTATATTTCAAACAGTGTCCTGAAATCAATTACACCATGTAGAAGACTCCATGTGAGTCACAGGATCCATACCATAAACAATGGGATAAAATGGGACAGCTTCTCCCATCTGCAACATGGGAATAGCAGCAGGGCAGAAATTGAGTGGGTTTCAACACAAAAAGTTGACTTATTCATGCAATCCCTGCAAGTTTAGGTTGTGATTTGGCCTCATGCTGGCTGGAGATAGGTTAAAGACAGATTTTCCTTGAAACTGCATATCATTCATGCTCTAAAGTAGAGTTTAAAAAAAATTAAAAAAGAAAAAGGAAAAATCAAGCACTGAGTTGCTGAATTTATTTTTATTACCACTCATATCCCAGTGATACTGGAAGTTCAGCATTTCTGAAAATGTTGTCTGGCATAATTACAGAAGGCAGATACTGTGGTGGCTAAACTTCTGCTGACATTACCAGGTTCACTGAAGAAGTTAAACATGACATAATGTGGAACACAAAATGCTTCTGTTAACAATAAAGTATTTACATTTTGCAACAGAAAAATCAGCCAACCAACTGAATCCCAGCATACTACCAATTTAAGGTTCAATTTGATGATCTTGGAGGTATTTTCCAAACTTCATAATTCTATGATTGAGCATAAGAATTAAAAATTACTCTGTATAAAAAAAAGTTAAACATCTTATTCTTGATAGTAATCAACAGTGGGTACTTAAAATAAAACTATGAGAAAATATAAATAGTTAATGATACTTGCCTAAATACTGTTCCAATGCCTGATTTCTGGATAAGTATGGGATTTATATATGATTGAATCAGTATCTCTAATCTCTTAAAAGCAGTATGATCTCAGACTCTTGCAGTCTGTGGTGAACCTCTTAACGAAAACATTATTACCAATGGGTATCACAACATATATATTTATGTTATGTACATCAATTTAAGAAGGAGAGAAATATTAATAATTCTCAATCATTTAAATATAGAGTGCAAGCCATGTCATAGAAGAGAAGAAGGTTCATAAAACTTCATAGAGAATGAAAATATCGACATAATTTTGAGGTCCAAGTAACAGATGAATTCAATAAATTTCAGATTTGCTCTATATTTAAATCTATTTGTCATTTATGACCAAAATGATGATTGTTTCATCTCTGGCTAGAGAAGAGAGCTAATGCTATGCAAGCATGTAAGGTTGAACAATGAATGATCACAGTTTTATTTGACTACTTTTAAAATGCAACAGTTTATAATCACATTTTTCCAAGTTAGAGATTAAGTCTATGCTGCTAATCTAGACTCTGTATAGAGAATAAAAGACTCAGATTGGGATCTCCAGAGACAGACATCTTAAAATGGGATGAATGACCTTGTGGAAGTGCTCATTTATCTCTTCATTGACAGTAGTTTGATTCTAAATGATAATCCAGACAGAAAACTTTTAGACAGTTAAGGTTAGGTAAGATTAATCTCTCACCTCATGCCTAAGGAAATCAATTCTATATACTCTAAATTTCATCTCTAGTCTCATCAAATCTAATTCCATTTTATCTAATTTAATCCTTTTGTATCCACACTGTCACAGATCTATCTACCAGGTTCATAGATAACTTCTTATCTATTTAGAAAGATGCTGGTGTCAAACACATACACAAAAACACAGTCATAAAACTAATAGTATTCATCTTTATAGCCAACATGCCCAGAACTTATTTTATGAACAGAGAGAAAATACTTATGCAAGTATACTCACCCTAAAATATACATAATCCTCATTAAGCAAAGTGGTTTTAAAGCTCCTGCCTCTTCTCTCTCTAGTAATTCTCATGTTTTCAGTTCTTTCCCATTTTACAGTGCCTGAGGGCAAGAAGATGAGTTCAGTCACAGGAATATTAAAAAAAAAAAAAAGTAAAATGTTCTTTGTCACTAATCAGAATTTCCTACACTATTAGATCTACCCTTTCCAGCAGGTTGAGGAGCAACAAACCTAGATAGAAACCTGGTTGTAAACAATGTCCATTCTGGTCATCACTACATTACCTGAGCACTGACATGAATCTTTCCAAAATTAAGTGTGAAAAGATTATGACTTTGATGTAAACTAGAAATTAACATAATGACAATAAAAATTGCCAGAAACAGGCCAAGACAATAAACAAAGATCTATTCAGAACTAAGTCTTTTATTCAGGAAGCCAAGCTTGTGTTAATACATGTATCTGACACAACGGAGGTTAATCAAGGTCTGATCTAATGATCAGCAATGTTACAGGGGTGTGAGCCCGCACTGCTCTTCATTGCCTTGTCCTCCTGAGACTCTCTAAGAGAGATTTTTTTTTTTAATGGAAATAAGATATTTTGCTAATTTAATAAGAAACATGGCTTTCTGAATTCTACCTGTTTACATGCAAATGCAGAACAAATTCTTATTATCTCATCTAAATTGGCAACACGTCTTGGGAGAATCAATTCTAATGTAATACAAGCCATTATCTCTCTGACTTTGCCTGGGAGGTTTTCACCCCCACAGGAGGAACACAGCAAGATTTGCTTGGAAGGTATTTTACCTTCTTGTTAAATTTGCAATTATGCTCTAAAACCATTCACTTCTGTAGTTAGCAGGAGCACAGTAAAACACACATTTTGTGCAATAGAAATATATATGTACATGAGAGGATAACCTGCAGCCTGTTTCAGTTCCCTGACCTGCTCTCAGAGCATGTCACTGCTTCTGTCCTAGTGAATCTGGTATTTCTGCTTCAAATCCAGTGATTCCAGGTAGAAACTGACAGAACAAGAACACACAGTCTCAAGCTGCACCAAGGGAAATATAGGCTGGATATCCAGAAAAAGTTTTCCACAGAAAAAATGATAAAGTATTGGAATGGCCTGCCTGGGGAGGTGGTGGAGTCAACATCCCTGGATGTGTTAAAGAAAGACTGGATGTGGCACTTGGTGCCATGGTTTAGTTGAGGTGTTGAGGTTGGGTTGGACTCTATGATCTTGGAGATCTCTTCCAAGCCAGTTATTCTGTGAATTCTGTGAATTCTGTGAATTCTGTGAATTCTGTAAATTCTGTGAATTCTGTGAATTCTGTGGATTCTGTGGATTCTGTGGATTCTGTGACTCTGACAGGGATGTTACCTGCCAGCAGCAGGAGTCTGGACTTGGACTTTCAGCCTGTGTGTAAGAAATCTGCATCAGGGTCCTGGGTCTCAGCTTACTGCAGCCTGTCTGAGCTGCAGGCAATTACAGTAGTTCAGTTCCTTTACAGAAAGTTCACCCTTGGAAATGTAACTGGGACTCATCTGATCCTGGTAAAGTGGCAAAAAAGGTGTCTGATGTGAGCTCATACTCTCACGTGTACAATTATTTCTTTTTCCTCTCAGATCACAGCTCCATCTCCCACCCCTTACTTTCTTCCATTTCCTCACCTGAAATGAACATGAAAACTTTCTTCAGACTTGAAATCAAGATCTAGGGAAATTATCCTCTTGCTCAAATGGGAATAAATACAGTCCTCACTTCCCTTTGATGCCACAAAGTAACAAGCACAATTAAGACAAAACCTTGTTAAAAATAGCAATAATAGCAAAGAACAATTAAAACGGTCAGAATAAGATTTGCATTTGTCCATAGTACTAAAACCAATGCAACACTGTCACCTGGAAATGAGTAATTCCAGATGTTTTCCCCATGATAGAGATACTGCTCAGAGCTGAGACGTGTTTCAGAAGTGAGGTTTATTTTCTACCTGAGGACGATGTCGTATTTTTAGCAAGTGCAAAGCTGGCAGTGCTTACAGCAGCACAGAACCAAGGAGCTGCTCATTTGTTTGACTGCCCTAGACTATACATTAGGAGTCTTGGAGTTGTGCCAAACTACCTCGCAATAATTGTAGCAGTCATCTGTGAATAGTGATATTTGGCAGCGTATTAGTAGTTCATTTAATATATTGTCTTCCCACCTTATTAGTAGTACATCACAAGGCTGGAAAACTTTTTAAGCTCATATTTCAAAAACAGAACCTTTAAAGCTGCACCTTAAACCAGAAATTTGGCTTATGCAATTTTGTTCAGCCATGTCAGTATAAACTCCAGACAATATTGTGTTGCAGAGCTCTCATTCATGCGATGACAGCTCTGTCTCCTCAGTGGCTAAGCTGGCAGTTAAAGTGATTCACTGCAATCAGCCTCAAAGGTTTCCAAGACAGACCCCAAGGTAACTTAGAAAGTTGTAGAGAAGTTTGACAGGATGCTTTATTTTGTTTTTGTTTGGAAATAATGCTCAGAAATCACAGTGAGCAGTGATGGAAAGGAAGGAACATCACCCTTTGTTTCAAACAGGTTGCTTTGTTGGCTTGTGTACACAACCACAAAGCAGCAAATAACAGGGACATCAGTCACAAACAAAAGCTCACATGGGCTCATACACACTCAGCAGGAAGGATAACACTCTCTGTATACAATGCCACTCATATTCTTTCCCTTATTCCTCAAGCATTTGAAGTATTAGAACTGGAAAGTTATTGCTCTCAGCCTTATTCTTTGACTGGTCTAAACTTATATATTTATATACATATCTTTGAGAAGGTAAACCTAAGATTCCTAATTTTACCTGAGACATTTTCCTCCAAGATTCAGCTCAATCACAAATAGAATTGTCTTGTGAATTGCATTATTAACGTTGAGTCAACCCATTGATTATCTTTTAAATGTGGTATGGCACAAAGCCAAAATAAAAGTTGAAGGTAATTTAGGTAAGAGCACACATTGTTCTCTACTAGGCATAAATATCACCAGCTGCTGCTCTTTATATGATACATTCTCCTATCCCAAGTGCAATCTGCAAACATTTCTCTGCATCTTGCAAAGCGAATAATAGAGAATAACTTATGTTCTTTCATGTTGGCTTATTACAAGAACAGTAGATCTACTGGGCCAACATTTTTGAAGAAACAGGTCATGTTATTTTCAAACAGAGACATGGGAGGAATACATGATTTTGAATATATCATATTTCATAAATCAGAAAAAAAACCTGTATATTCTCAAAGAGGGAGGTGTTTTCAGGATGTTTTACTGATTGTGATGTTTATTGCCTTAAGCCTTAAAAGATACAGATAGGCAAGTGCTAAAACTGGCCACATGCCTATACTCTGGGTAAGAATTCAATACTAGGGTTTGCTGAATAAATTATTCAGACACTTATTTATTCATTATGTGAAAGCAGACTTTCATTGTTTTGTGGAGTTATTTTTTATCTTCATAAGTTTTGATAAATTTTTTCCAATCTTAAAACACATTGACCTGTCTCTTAAAGGATCATTCAGAGGAATAAAGGAAACAACATAAAAAATTCAAAGGGCCCTCCGTGATCCTGTGAAATTCGCACACACATATCCATAACCCCAACAAACCTGACAGACCACCCAAATCCAACAAAAATCCCTTTATAGGTCAAGTATAATGAGGTAGCCACGACAGTCAGTGTTTTCAAGCCTTATGATGGATGTAAAATTGCTTAACTCGGTTCTTCAAATCACCTACTAGTATGAAAAATTGAACAGCTGGTTGCTAAAAATTACAAATTCAGTGGCTGATCTTTGAAAGAGAGCAAATAATCAATGATGAAATGAATGAGTAGACCCAGAGGATGCTTCATCATTTGTAGGACTGAATTCAAAGGTAATGTTAAAAAATCTGCAAAATATAGGTTAAAATTGTCAGGACACATAGTGTCATTAAGGTTGAGGTAAGAACTATAGAATTTAAGTTCTAAAAGTGAAACAAGGATAAAATTCAAATTTATATTTGTGAGATAGTTGTGCATCTGGGCTGTTCTGTGTAAACATAATTTTTTAAGATCCCCTAAAACTGGTCCAGAGAGTCCCCATCTCATCAGTGGCCCAAGTGACACAGCACACCTACCTGAAACAAGGTAATGGACTGAACTCTTAGGTGGCTTCACAGCAACTCATTTGACTCATTTCTACAGGACTTTTCCAGTGTGGGAACTTCTGTCAGCCCCACAGAATTCCCTCTGTCAGTTTAATTCAGTGCTGATTAACATCCTTGGTGAGTAAACTGGTTGGTCCAAGCTCTGCTGGGAGGCTGCTGCTGCAGTATCCACATAACTAAACACAGGTCACATCCTTGAGAGTGATCAAGAGGAGTTGCTCTTGCAGAAGCAGACAGCCAAGCAGTTCAAGCTGTTAATCTATGTTTTGTACACTGCTTAAGATATTAATTAATGCTGGATTAGGTCTGTGCTGGGTTGGGCACATCAGATCACATATGGAGAGAGGAATTCAGCAGGAATTCTGCTTCAGCATATCACATAATCCCTTTTTCACCCACCTCTGCTCTTTTTTATACACCTGTGTGTCCTCTTTCTTCCCATCATGTTGTCACAGAATGTTTGAACAGAAATTGTTTTACACAAATAAAACTTTTGGTGGTGTAGACAAGCACAAGGTCTATAAAAAATTGTTTTCTGAATGACAGCCAAGCATTTTCATTTGGGCAGCCAAAATTTTGCTCCAAAATAATTTAGAAAAATACATTTGAGATTCTGTTCACACATATTGTTAAAAGTCTTCTTTCCTGAGGAATGCATGTCCAACCATTTAGCCAATTTTGTGCAGCTAAGGGCAGTACATGTCCTTCCCTGTCAGCCTTCCAGCACAGCACAGGCAGTCATGGACACGAATGACACATGGATGGCACAGATGGGACAGGGTTGAAACTGTTATTTTGTTTGTGAGAATGCAAGTATTTTTGATCACAAAGAAAACAATTTGCAGGTATTTGAAATAATAGCTATCANCCACAATGGGAAGGGTGGCACCTGGACACCTTGCCAAATAGGAGAGGATCAACCAGGGTGATTGACAAGACAGGGTGATACCACCAGGGGGTGGGATAGGGGGTCAGGGGAAGGGATGAACCATTTATAAATCCATGATTATACACCGCAACAGTAGACAAGCACAAGGTTTGCAAAAGATTATTTTCTGAATGACAGCCAAGCATTTTCATTTGGGCAGCCAAAATTTTGCTCCAAAATCATTTTAAAAAATACATTTGAGATTCTGTTCACACATATTGTTAAAAGTCTTCTTTCCTGAGGAATGCATGTCCAACCATTTAGCCAATTTTGTGCAACTAAGGGCAGGACATGTCCTTCCCTATCAGCCTTCCAGCACAGCACAGACAGTCATGGACAGGAATGACACATGGATGGCACAGATGGGACAGGGTTGAAACTGTTATTTTGTTTCTGATAATGCAAGTATTTTTGATCACAAAGAAAACAATTTGCAGGTATTTGAAATAATAGCTATCACGCTTTTTCCCTACAGAGGTTTTTCTGCAGCTTTTCAAGCAGGCAAACAAGGGGGCAAAATAAGAAAACATTGTGTAAAAGGTTTGTAGAAAATGAAGCAACACTTACCAATGCTAATGATTGCTATGAATATCCAACCATAAACACGTCTCATGAGAGGGCAGGTAAATTCCCTGCATGCTACTGATGGTATCCAGCTTAAGCCTTCTAGAATTTATCTAGTCCCATCTAATTAAATGCTCCTACACATGTGGATTTATTTACAAGTTGCTATCTCCCTTTGCTAATGCAGGAGAGCATGAAAAGATACAGCTGCAATTAGTACTTATGTTTGGAAGGAAAACTGCTCATAAAGAAATAAAGGATGCTTTTACAGGCACACATCTCCTGCTTGCATATGAGGTTGAAGTTTGAGTTTCAACAGATATCAAACCAGCTCTTTGTCCAATAATCTAAATAAAGAACAAGCAGTATTTCTGAGCTGGAGTGAAACAGCACAACTGGCAACCCAAAGGGTCATCTCTGTTTCTCCCCAGACCAGGTGATAGCCTCGTGCCATGGGGGTTCTTGCTGCCCTGTAGACTCTGCCCAGCAGAATAGTGTGTCTTGGCTGTAACCATGTCAGAGATCACACTAGCAAGTGGTATGGGTCATCACAGACAATATTCGAGCCCATGCTCTAATGCTACTAACTCACAAATGTAAACTCCAAGTAATCCACAGCACATTATTTAATCTCTAGCTTTCACGTAACTCTAACACAAAGAGTCCTTTCCTACCTTCTTTGCCTGTGACAGCAACCAGCTCCTCCTGTTTCAAGAGATTAGTGAAGCTTTTCTCAGGCTAGAACTCTAAGGCACTAGGAATAACAAAAATATGACACATCTGTCTCAAGACCATCACTTGGGAAAAATATCATCATGTACCACAAGGTTTTCTGTGGAAAGTTCAACACTTAATGCTTAAGATTAAAATTGTCATATCTTTTATCTCTTTGTACACATTTCCAGTTCCCAAAGCCCATTTCTGCTTGTTAGGAGCTGAATAAATTGACAGCTAGATAAAGTACCTAGTATATTTATTTTTACACACACCAATCATTTCTCAAAGAGAGTCAAAAGAGGCTCCTTCCTTCTGACAAGAATGTTGTGGGCCCTTTGTTTCCTTTATTTTGCAGGTTTGTTCTTTTTTTAGAGATTACCATAATGACAACAAAGCAGCAATAAGGAAGTCCACCTGTATTCTCTGATTTCCCGGAGGAATCTGTGCATGACAACTGGAAAACAAACAAAACTCTTGACAGAGAAATAATGCAACACTTGTGAGCTAATGAGCAGCACGGAGCTGGGCCAGGCATGCAGACGTGTGCTGCAGCCTAAAAAACTGCTTATGAAAGTAGGAGAGTAGGACAGGGAGGAACTGGTCCTGTGTTATATCACGCTGCTGTGCCACAGAGCCACTTTCAGAAACAGATGCTGTAACCCTCCAGGAGCATGTACTTGTGCTTAAGGGAGAGCTGTGAGGCAGCAGGAGACCTGGATTTCTGTTCACACCTTTTCACATAACCCTTTTTTTTGCCAAAACCAGAAAGTTACAGCCTGAGGTCTGCCTCACAGGTAGATCTAGTTTGTGTGCAGATGCACTTTGAGTCGTCATGCAGTTGCCCTGGCATGAAAATACCCAATATCCCTTCCTGTCAATCACAGAGTGGTTTTGCTTCCAAAAAGGCTTCTTTATATTGAGTTCTGTTGGCACAGCCTCAGCAGTGAGAGTGGCAATAGGGCTGACACCTGACTGGCAAATGTGAGCTGGCAGAAGCTCCTTAGGTAAAGACAGGCCAAGTCCTTCTGTGACTGGCACAGTTTCTTTAGTCAGTGCTGTTTACCTGCGTTCATATCAGGAATACTTTGCCAGTGCAATACATGAATATTCTGCTCTCAGGAAGGTAATAATACAAACTCTACAGCTATACAAGGGAGATTATGCTTTTTACTACAAGGAGGAAAGGAAAGAAAGGAAAGAAAGAGAGGAAGAAAGAGAGGAAGAAAGAAAGAAAAGAAAGAAAAGAAAGGAAGAAAGGAAGGAAGGAAGGAAGGAAGGAAGGAAGGAAGGAAGGAAGGAAGGAAGGAAGGAAGGAAGGAAGGAAGAAAGAAAAAGAAAGAAAGGCCTTGCTTAGCAGTGCTCATCACAACAGGGATGGGGATCAAGACTGTCTATATAAAACCTGCTTCTTCTCTGAGCAAAGGCAGAACTCAAGAACACTGAGGAAGAAACACTGGTGTCATTGTCCAAGTAGGACCCTGAGTAGCTGCCAAAACATTTTGCCCTGATCTGCATGAAATGGAGTAAAGGACTGTGAGCCTATGGTCCATAATAGCAGAGAAATTCAACCCTCAGAGAAAGCGTAAATTCAATGGGCCAATTAGCACCCATGTGAGCTGTTTCAAAGAGCAAAGACAATTATCTACATTTTGCAGCATGTGCTTTAAACCTTCAATTAACCTATGCTTTAGGGGTTTCCTTTATTTTCTTTGTTTGGTTTACTTTTTGGTGTTTGTTTGGTTTTTGGGTTTTTTTAATTTTTTTTTTCCTTTTTTCTGTTGTGCTTTTTTTTTTCTCTGTTGCTGTTTTTGTTTTGTTGTAATTTCAATTCCACTTCTCCACAGAGAAATAACTAAACCGGACACACACTAAACCAGCTCTATAAAGCTTGGCCAACGCAATGAACATGTGGCTATCCCTTATTTCTGTTGGAAAACCACATGTTTACAATCTGTCTGTTCTAACTGTGCCATGGATGTCATATTTGTGTCTAAGGGGCTGCTGGGTCTTGCTGTGTGCCTTCCTGTGTCTGGCACATGGGAAGAACAGATGAGAAGCCTGTGGACATTGCCAGCCAGTGCTCAGCTGTAGCTGGCATGGGGGGCTCCAAGGGGGAGCACTGTCTGCAGCTGTGGGCAGGACCAGGCTCCACTGAGTCATGGAGACACATACAGAAGAGGGTGAAAAGAGGCAGAGAAGGTCAGTTAAGACAACTATGCAATTTCTTCCTAAAAGAGACAATTATTGGGGATTTGAGGAAGAAATTACAAAAAAATGCATCTTTGATCTATGTATATTACTGAAAAAAAGGAGAAAAATTCAACCTTTCTTTCCCAGCAGACAGTGGAGTTACTGTTCAGTTGTCTAAACCTGAGTGAAGGCTCATGACAAAAGGCAAACCTGGATATTCCCTTCAGATATTAACAGCATATCAGTTTTGGAGGACAGTGTTTCTTCATGACCTTTGACCACCCACTTAGAGAATGGAGGTGTCTGCCTCCTTGCTGACATTTCCCTGTGACAGATCTCATAGAATTCCAGCTCATGAAGCCAGGGAGCCTGCTGGTGATCCTTCACTCAGCACTATCATGCAGGTAAGAAAACAGAGTAAGAAGGTCCCAGTTTTCAGAGCAGAAACACTTTGGACAGGAAGATCTGCTTTTGAGAACCTACGGTACTTACAGAGGCAGATTTTGCAGATAACAACGTGTAATAATAAATGGAGTTTCTTTAATGTGATATTTATATATATTATTATGAACAACTGTAACTAACACATGGAAGAACTATTTCTTTACACCTTCTTTCCTTACTGGAGAAACAATATCATAATGAAAACAGCTTTCTGATCTGGAGGCTAGGTCAGAGTAGCTGCTTCAAAAGGAAGTTTATCTGTGTGTCTCTGTGTGTGTACATTTGCACTTGTGTCTATCTCCTTGTGTCTGGCTGAGTTGGAATCCATTTTCCATTGCAGTGATGTCTCTCAGCATTCCTTCCATCAGTAGGCTGGGGGTGGGCAAGATCCTGAGAGGGGACACAACCAGGCCAGCTGACCCAAATTAACTTAAGAGATATTCTATACCATAGAGTGGCAGCTCAGATACAAAAGCTAAGGAAAGGAGGAGGAAATGGGGGCATTTGTTATTTACAATATTTGCCTTCTGGAGCCAAACCTACATGTGCTGAGGCCCCGCTTCCCTGGAAGTGGCTGAACATCACTTGCTGGTGGCAATTAGCCCCTTTTTTTTCTTTTTTTTTCTTTTCCTGTCTGTGTGCAACCTTTTGTTTTTGCTTCAGTAAACTTTTTAATCTCAATCTAGGTGTCATTTTCCATCTTATTTTCTCTTCTCTGACCATCTGAGAAAGGGCAGGGATAGAGCAGCTTGATGTGCACCTGGTGTCCAGCCAAGATCAACCCACCACAGTAAGATAGTAAAAACATAAGGTGTTACAGTCAATGGTTGTGATCTTCAGCTTATAAGGACTGTACTGACACTGGGCAAAACAGTTTGAAGAATGTGTTTTGTACAGAAACCCTGAATGCCTCAAGTATAAGACAAGAGGCAACAAGCAGAAACTGATGAACAAGAGGTTCTACTTGAATATGAAGAAGAACTTCTTCATTGTGCACTGACCAAGCGCTGAACAGGTTGTCCAGAGAAGATGTGGAGTCTACCCTACTGGGGATATTCAGGAACCATCTGTGGGTGCAATCTTGTGCCTGTGCACTGGGATAACTCTGTTTAAACAGGAAAATTGGACCAGACTGCTCACTGTGGTCCTTTCCAAACTGAGCCATTCTGGGATCTTGTGAAGTGTGAGGTAGAATACAGAAGCTGTTTTAAAACAAATTAAAAACAAGCACACACACACAAAACCAACCAACCAACCAACCAACCAAAAACCAATAAACAACCAAACAAAAATGACGCAACTAAAACACTTTGTAAAATAATCCAGGCTAGGAAGATAGACAAGTTTTGAAGCTCCAGAGGCTCCAGAAAAGGATGTCATTATAGAAATTCTGATGAATTTCTAGTGACAAACAGTCACAACACAACCCTCTTTTCTTCCCTAGAATTCGAGCTTTAGGATGAATTGGATTTGTGGGAAGAAGTCTGTCTTCAGGATTTCAGAAGCTGCTCTTACTCTTTGAAGATTCCAAGGTAGGCTGGCTTCTGGGCTGCTGCAAGTAACAACTGGCCCAAAAACTCATCACATTTTTTTCAAATCTGTCTTCCCCATCTAGTCAAAGGGTCTATGTCTGATAGGATCTAGTAAATAGCTCTGGGAACTTTTCCCAGGCACCGAGAGCCGTAGACAAGGAAAAGCCCACAGCTGTGCTGTTGGACCCTCAGCTTTCAAACCCAAGTCACCACTTCCAGACTGTTTATTGGGAGTTGTTTCTGACCAGGATGACATCAGAGGCGTGACCAGAAGCTCTGTGAGACAATGCGTCTTCTTCAAGAAAGAGATCATCCTAACTGCTTAGCAATAAATTTTTTAAAAAATGCATTTAACAGTAATATTATGGTATCAGGGAATAATTTCAGATGTCATTTAATTTATTAGTGAAGCCAAAATCAGAGGGGATATAGACAGTTCTCAGGGCACACACTGGGTAACAGGCAGAGAATGACAAATCTCAGTTTCAGATGCCTCAGAGCAATATTAGTATTCTCTGTCTATCCTCACAGATATTCTCAGGAGGAGTCATACCTGACAGCAGCTTATCAGGTGGTGAGAAGTTGTCTTCATAACTACAGATCCATAAGTATCATCTTTACAGAGAATTTCCTGACCAGCAGAGAGAGCAGGTATAGTCAAACTCTAATTTATACTCTTTTTATCCAGGCATTGGGCATGCAGTGAATACATAATATATATACTTCATTGTACCAAATAAGGGTGTTATCTGGTCAGTAAGATAATATCTCTAATTTCCCATGGTTACCTGTACTTCTGAGCTAATAAAATAGTGCTCATTGCTATTATTGGATTTCAAACCTTACCTGAGTTTTACTTTTATTAACATTTTTATTAATTTGACAGCACTGACAAAATTATAGGTGAATGTGTTGTCCCCAAAATAGAAAAGAGTATATGCTGGTCAAAAGGGATTGAATATGAAATACCCAATAATGATATTTGCAGCAAGTGAGGGAAGGGAACAAAATTAAAAGAAGCAACCAGTTCTAAAGAATAAGTCAAGCATAAAGCTCCAGAGCTGCTGAGCAGGATGCCTATCAGAAAATTATGGAAGTTCAAATGTCCTAAGAGGGAATGCAGAGGAGGTTCAAGCATTCATGGTGTTTGCAATTGCTCCAGGCCTGCACATGTCCCTGAATCATGGAGGGCATAACAAACAAAACAAAACAAAACTCCCAAGAAAGAAGTAGCTAAATACTTAATTTGTTTATTAACAGCTTGTCATAACAATGTCTCCTTAAGCAAGCTCAACATAGCCTTTTCTCCAGAGCAATGCTAAGGTAAATGCTGCCATCTGGTTCTGTTCAAGGCAGGAACTTCTATCTATGGCCTAATCCTGATTTTGGCTGAAATCAGAAGGGGCTTCTCCTTTTATTTCAGTAGTGGCCATTCCAACATCCTCTTCATTGGACTTTGAGCACCCAGCTGAAATGTGTAGGAGAGCAAGCTCAGGCTTCATCCAGACTCTATCAAAAAATAGATTGAGGCTACCCACCCAAAAAACTAAATAACCTCTGGAATGACTTATGTTTCTGCATTGATTTCCTATCTCTCTCCTTTCATACTAATGAGTGTAGAGCAGTTATATCTCTAAATTAGCTAGTTCAGTTATGTGCCAAAAGTTATATGGCCCTTGTGCTTAACCTTGCTTGTATCAACACACTGCATCAGAACCCTTTTTCCCCTGAGGGAATGAGTCTTATTCTTTTTTTCAGCAAACATCTGTAGATTCAAAACAAATTTTTTTTTTGACACAAAATTTAACAATTACAAATAAATTGGGTTAAAAAAAAGTTTCACACTTGCACTGAAAAAATACCCTGAATACTGTGTAGATAATTCAAACAAAAGTGCTGGTTAAGTAAATACACTTATAATGGTTCTCAAGAAGCGTTACAATTGAAAGTTGTCTCTCCTATGCTGGATTTCTTTCTCTAATGACAGCATTAAAATAGTAAAAGAAAAAGGGCAGCAATTATTCCAACACAGAATTTACCATGTACATGGACTAAATTGGCAAATTATTATGCTAAGGCAACTAATACAATGAAGAAATGCTAACCAATTTGTGGTAAAACTGGTTTTCTTTCTCTTTCTCAATTGCTGCATGTTCTCACACTGCTTGCTCCATCTGGATTAAAATTGCTTTAATGACTTGCATGAATGGCATCAGGAGTTAGCAGAGCTCACAAAGTCTCCACTGAGATTATTGTTCTACATTTTACTTCTGTTAACAAAATTAGATATTAGTTGCTTATGTGTTCTCAAAAGGGTTGTTTCTGGTACACTGGGCTTCCCACAGAATATAAAAACGAGACACTGCTTTTCAAGAATTGTTTTATAAGTGATAAATTACACAATTTTCTTTAGACTATTAATCACTGAATAATTTACCCAGAGGAAAATGAAGCGTACCTAAATAAAAAGTGTTTGGTATAATTGCAATTTTATCCGCAAGCCACTTAACTTATGCTCACTGAAGGTATTTTGGTTGGGGTTTTTAATTTATTTTTTCCCACTTACTTTGATTTTTCTCACACTCTCAGTTCTGCTATTTGCCATTATATCTGACAGGTGCATGTGAAAACTCTGGTTCTGGTTTGCTGGAGTCTATTGTATCATGATAATGATGAAAGTTCAAATACTTTTCTCAGCTCTTGATATTGTGATGATTTTTTTTAGACAAGCAGGGCCCTTAATGTCCTCAGTGAACAAAACTTAGCTTGCTGGCTTAGATATCACTTTTAATGGAGTTGCAAGAAATTGCAGCTAAGTATTTATTTTTGGGGTAGAAACTTTGTTTCTGTGTTGAAATTCATGTTAAAACTCAATGGTTATGATTATGTTAATAAAATATATGGGCAGACAGGGTGTGATTGTCAACCCTACTAATTTGCTAGGCTGATTTCTGTCATGGTGCTACTATGGTGGGGTTCCATTGGACTTGTCCAGAAATCAGCACAGATGAGAGATCATTTTCAAAAGGCTGGTCAGATACTACCTCCCTCTTTTGTAGGATAAGAGATTCTAGCTGGACTGACACAAGGCTATCATATCTCTTGGCCTCAGGATTAACAAACAAACTAATATCCCGTATTACTGCTGGAACTGGGGCTATTTGATCCCTGCTTGCTCTGCCTTGAAGCTCTTCCAGAGCTAAGGAAATCCTGGGTCTTCAGAAAAGACCTGGTTTGAGAAAAAATTGTGATTACCATATTTAAAGTACTTAATCTATTGCTGCATTTCCAGAGATATGGAATCTGTATTCTGAATATATTAACGAATACGAGACATCTCAAAAGAGATTTTGTGGAAGCTGAGCATGTTGAACAGAAAGATTTGAAAAGAAATACCTTGACAATAGCCCAATGGTTAGGACACAGGTCCCCAGAAAAGAAAGCCTATTTTTCACCCATCTTGAATATTTGTGGGCTTGAATTCAAATTTTTGCTGTTTATGCATTTGATATGAGGGAGGGAAAAACAATCAAACAAACCAACGAACCAACCCACCCAAAACCAACCAACCAAAAATACTCCCAAACACCATTATTAAGTTGGTGTGCAAGGAGCAGTGAGCTGAAGGCTCCTGAAAAAGCTTAATTCTTGACTGAATGGGGAAATCATCTGTCAAGACGTATTAAATCCTGTTTCTCTTACTTTTTGTTGTTCCTCTATGTGACCTTCACCTTCATGACCATAGAGATCTCTGTTGGTGTGGGTTGCAATCCCCAAACTGAACAGAGTCACATTCTGTGCTTGTGCTCTGGCCAGAAGACAGCTCTACAAAGCATAAGTACTGCCAATTCTTCTGCTCATTTTTTCCTTCGTTCATTTCTAGCAGTATCTAATCAGAGTTGATATTCTGATTTGGGTTACTCTGCTGGAGCCCAAAATGCAACAGAGTGCCTAAGCTGAGTGTTTTGGAAGCTGTGCACACGGGAGTGAAGATGTACAAGGAATACTCAGACCCACCAGAGAGGTTCTAGGGAGTTCTGTGTGCTCTGTGTACCAAGGATGAGACTCTGTTGGGGATTAGGCTATCTGACATGTTTGCATCAAGTCTTAAATCTCAAATCAATCATCTGGACTTCTCAGACCTTGGCCACAGGCTGTATCCAAAGTGGCTGCTGTCAATGGAGGTATTGATGTTGGGTGGCACTTAGTCTTATATGAGTTACAGCAGGCATCTTTAAAAACCTGTATTTGAATAATTTCAATACATTGAACATATTCTATTCAATGAGCAAGGTCCTGCTGTGTGTGAATGATTTTAATTTCCTGTTTGAGGGCAGATATTTCCCTTAGTGAGAAAGCTAAAGAACTTTTTCCTTTGACTGGTTTCTAAGCCCAGAACTGACACTGGATTTGAACATACGCCTGAACCAGTGACAATAACTTTTTGTCACTGAGGTTGCTGTTTTGATTTTTGTATACATCTATGCTTTTAAAATTTTTGGATCCTCACAGATATAGACCTGCTCCAGAGCAAATAAATGCTAGTATAATACAGATAAAATTCAGTAATGAAATACATTTGGATTCCACGTTGTTTGTTTTTTGAGCGCTCATTGTTGTGACTGCAAAGTCATGTGCATAGTAAACCTATATATTTTATGGTTTCAGATATTTCTGTTGTATCTCAGGACATGAGTAATACGCTTGTGCTGATTCAATCTGAAAGCATCTTGTACTCTTGTGATTTATTTCAGTTATTCTCAATAATATCTTGCAAAAGATCCTCTTATGAATACAAAGTGGAGGGTGATAAATATTTCCAAAGATGTTCAAACACTTGTGGGGGGACCAGGGGACAGAGAGAGGAGGGGGGAAAGAATGACACTGCTATAGTGAGAAATAAAAAGAGACTGAGAGAGAGAAAGAGGAGAAGAAATCTGATCTGTTTTCAACAGGCAAACACATCTTGCATGCCAAGACATTCACGTACAATGTTTAACACACTGTAAAATAACATTATTTATATAAAATTTATCAGATATTTAATCTTTCAAATTTTATTTCACAATTGGTCTTGAAATATCCCTAAGGTACTGCCTTACTTGCAAAATGTTATTTCAATTAGTTGAATATCATTCTTTACAGGATTCAGGTCAAACAAGGGGCAAAACTAAATCCAAACTAAACAATATGTGTCTGCAATAAATTTCTGTTCCTGAATTATTCATACATAATGGCATAGGTGACTCTTCAAGCATTTTGAATTAACTAGAATTGATTTCTTACTTTTTTATGCCTAGTTGTACAAGCTTTTTTGTACTTTTACTTCTCCTTAACAAATAAAGTATTGATTCAACTCCACTGAACATGCTTTATTTAAACTTTGCCCTTTGTCAGCAACTTAGTCCTCTACCCAGAATTCTCTTCTGTGACTTTCTATTGTCTCCTGATCTGGAAGGTGAAATATGCTGGATAGGCTCCTTGGTATGACATAAGGGATAAAATACATTCCAAATTTGCTGGGAACAGTTACAACACAAAGCACATACAATGCACATTAAAGCACTTACTGCTCCTTTTCTTGACTAGACTCTAACAGCTCCCTGGGAAATTCAACAGCTTAAAATTCAAATAAACAGACACACAAACTACAGCCATATTTCCCCATTTTTTTTCCCATTTGGCTGCTTATTCTTATTTCAATCTTAAACTAATATTATATGCTGAATTCACCTCCATTCTCGCTCGCCATCAATTGTAAGGGGAGACAATAAGATGAGAAAATTCATGGGTAGAGAAAGGGCAAGGAGATCACTTACCAACTACCACCATGGGAAAAATAGAACCAACCTGAGGAAATTTAATGCAATTTTCTGCCAATTAAAGTAGAGTTTATGGTGAGAAACAAAAACAAACATTAAAACAGTCCCCCTCATTTCTCTTTTCCCCAGTCCCACCTTCCCTCTCCTAACACGTGACTCCTCTAACATCTACCAAAGCTAATAGGAAATCAAGGTGATCTTGACTTTTTTGACAAAACCAAAAGCTTTTGATTCCTTTTTCATATGACTTTTTATTCTGCATATAGCACACTACCTGTTTTCTTTCGTCCAAGTTTTAGACCAGAAAGAAGTTCCAGTGAATAAGCTTTTGTTTTTCTGTCAGATATGAGAAATCTAGATGACTGATTATGAAAAACAAACTAGTGTTTTGGTGAAATAAAAAATTGCTATCTTCCAAGTGATAGGACTTAATCACACTGGTCACTATTTCACTACAATGCTAGAATCCATTTGAGCAGTGTCATTTACACTGCAGTCTAATTCTTTAAATTTAAAGTTGTTTTTATTATATTTATGGTAGAAGTAAAATCAGATTATTTCCAAATTTTATTATTTGCAAATGCCATGGGGTACAGCAGTTCACCAACTCTAGATGCAGAGTACAAATCCAGCTTTGAGCATGGCTGACAACATTATTTTAATGATAACTGTCTGTGTGGCATCACATAAAATACAGATTATTATCATCATTACCAAACCACAGGAAAAAAAACCCTGTGCATTCCACTTAGTCAGGATAGAATATTAGTTATGTAATGTACCAAAAACATTAGCTCTATTCCATACAAAACCTTTTAACTCTGCAAAATGCTAGACATGGGCATAAATATATTTCATCAGCAAAAATTACCTGATTGTTTGTCTAAAGACAAGTAAGGAAACAAGAACATGCCACATTGACAGGAGCACAAAATTCTCATTTTTCACATGCAAACTCTTGTTCTCTAACAAGCACAGCTGTAGACCATTACCTCTAAACAACCCTCAGTAAAAAACTGACATCATTCTGTATTTGTTCATCCCTTAGTGACACTCAAAGAAGAGCCAGTCTTTACTGAGTGATGGTAGGCATAGGAAGCAAGCAAAGTTTATTTTAATTGGTGGAATACAGTATAGACACGTGTATAACTTCAGTGTATATATGTAGAAATGTAATAAAATTGTAGAGGTAGCCACTATTCAGTATGAAGAATAATCAGGACCCATACTTTATAAATTCTTTTAGAAAAGCAAAGAACTGATATCAGATTCCAGGAGATCCCACATTGGCCTCAGTGAGCTATCAATCAGGATCCAATCAGTGATTCAAGGTGATTGCTCTCAGTCCCAGGCCTGTGAATTGTCTGAAACTGCAAACAAAGCAAGCAACAAATTGAGTCATTCTTTGTTAGTTTTCCTAAATAAATTTAAAGCATGCATAGGCTTTAACTAGTTTAATCACAGTGAATGCACAAACTTGTATGAATATTTACCTCTCAGTTGTTTTAATGAAGCTCTAAGAACCCTTGACACTCCTTA
Source organism: Pycnonotus jocosus (assembly GCA_013400435.1). Classification (NCBI taxonomy): domain Eukaryota; kingdom Metazoa; phylum Chordata; class Aves; order Passeriformes; family Pycnonotidae; genus Pycnonotus; species Pycnonotus jocosus. The sequence goes on from VWYP01035020.1 coordinate 70,471, forward strand.
AACTGGGCTTCCAGTGGTGGCCTGTGGCAGGACCAGAGACAGAGGGCACAAACTGAAACAGAAATTTCCTTGATCATCAGGAAACATTTTTTTACTGTGAGGGTGACCAAGCACTGGGACAGGTTGCTCAGAGAGGTGTGGGCTCCCTCTTCTCAGAGGCATCCCAAAGCCATCCAGATGCAGCTCTGGGTGACTGTTTCCAGGTGGATCTCCTTGAGCAGGAGGTCAGAAAAGATGACCTCCAGGGTCACTTCAAGCCTTAAGCATTTTTGAATCTGGGATTCTGTGACAAATCTTTTCTCTATAATTTTAATCCATCACCTCCATTAGACTGTAAGGTTCAGACATAGATTACCATAAAGCAGGTTAGACTTTGCCTGAGACATTAAAATCAGCTTCATTGTTTCCTAAGAAAACTCCAATTTGTTTACATTGTTGCTATCATCTGTAAAACAAACATCCAGCATGCACTATGACAACTACCAGAGGAAATCCTGGAAGTTCGTTAGGTTTTTCAAGGAAATCATAGGCATTTTCTTTTACACCCAGCAGACAGAAATGCATGGAATTTTTCAAGTTGTCATATCTTCTGGCTTCCTAGAGAAAGTAATCACCTCACTGTTTTTTGGGGTTTTTTTCAGACTCCCATAAATTCCATTTTAAAACTAGATTGACTTGTGGCCCCTATATGCCTTGTGGAAAATAATTTAAGGTATCACTTAGATTACTAGAATCCTTCTTCTATTATCCAGCTTAAATGTGTTCCATTTCTTCTCATGTCAACATTGACAGTTAACTTAAGTAGTTCTTTTCTCTCCTTAATACTCAGCCCTCTTGAGTATGATCCAATACCCACCTAATATTCACTTAGCTAAGCTAAAAGACACTTTTCCAAGGCTCACTTTCTGTATCATCATTTTTTATTCTTTGTGTCTCTCCAGCAGCCTTTTTCTGGTCCCTGTTGGAACGTATCACTCTTGAATGCAGCTGGCCAGAAAAGTAGAGGTGATTCCTCTGGGCCCTTCCTGATGTTTTCTGCAATCTACTTAACAATATGAACCTGGGTGCCCAACCTGATTCTTTCAGAGCTTGTATTTGCATTTTTTGTTGACAAGTAACATCCATGTTCCAGGGACATTTTGCAATTCACTGTTTAGGAGAGTAGTGAGCAGGCTGCCTGTTTTGTATCAGTCTACATCTGTGTGTGCTGCCTTGGGAATGAGGATGCTCCTGGAATCAGTCTCTCTTCTGATTTTCTTACACTGTGGTCCACACAAGTGTCCAGTCTGCATGACCTGAGTGAAATCTGAGATGGTGATTGCTAGAACATGGGGAAGCATGGGACCCATGCCCATGTCAAAATGAAGACAAAGCCCCACAATGCTACCACACAGTCAGGCAAAGCAGCTTCCCCTTGAGGCACAACAGGATTGACCTTCCTCTCACAAGGGAAACTCCACACTGGGACTTGTGTACATAGCGAACTCTCTATAATCTTTTCTCATAAAGGCAAAAAAAGGCATTTGTTTAATTTTAGGTTGCTTGTTTATCAAATCACCTGGTGAGTTTCAGGAGAAAAGCCATATTGGAGCAGGAAATTTCATGTCATATTAAACAATATTTTTTGGAGTAGATGTTGCTGAGACTGATCCAGCACAGAATTATTTGCTTCTGGGTGATCATACTCATACTCAAGCCATGTGTTTCTCAGCTGCTTAGTACTGAAGATTTGTTTTTTCTCTTATGTTCAATCATGGACAAGAAAGGAGCGAGACAAAAGTTGTGTGGGCAGTGAAGGTATCCAGAGCAGAGACTGATGAGGGTGGCAAGTAGCACAGTGCAATACTGAGAGCTGGAGAGAGACAAAGCATAAATATTGTACTTATCCCTTTCTCCTTCCCACGTCTTTCTCTGATGTTTTGATATTACTGAAGTACAAAGAAAGTGCTGCTAAAAAGCTGTTGTTGGTGTACTGCAAAACCGTAATAGGAAACAGCAAGTAGTGGGCAATCACACAGAGTTGCTAATTAACTTGAACAAGCTTAAAATAAACTCTGTACAATGAAGTTAGAGAGCTTCTAGCAAAGGAATTAGCCTCCTATGAATATTTCTTCCTTGATGATGGCAGCAAGGTACAGCAAGAGACTTTTACCCACATCTACTTGATGAAACTTTTTGTACAGTGCAACTGCTTTCCTTTCACAGGTCCTAGCCATTACATTTGAAACAATGAGGTGTTCAAGGAAAGGCTTCATTTCAGAGTTAGATGAAAATAACTGATTTTTTCTTGTTCCCTTCCTCTGGATCAAGATCAGTGTTTCAAATAATAACATTTCCTAGTAAAGATTTATTTCTGTTAATCACTCTTAGCAATTATTTCTTGTTCCATACTTCAGTTTTCAGAATATACAATAAAAGGCTGATGTTTACAACAGTTGGTTGGTAATTCATTTTTACCCTAATTTTTTCTTAAATTAAGAATACCTGATATTCAGAACCAAGGCAAAAAATATGCTTTGACTGATATCTTCAGTTGAATTTTGAAAAAATGAAGTTCTGGTTACTAGATATATTTCTTAGGATTTTTTTCCCCTCCGTATTTAGAAAAACCTTCCTTTATTTTGAATTTCTGATTAATTTATATTGTCACGTATGCCAGATTGATAGCAAATACTTTCTAATTTTCAAACAGAAATGTTTTGACTTACTCATTTATATTTCCTCCTTTCCAGGGTTTCAATTTCTTTAACATTTTTCACCTACTGAACATTTTGACTTTTTCAGTCAAATTGTGACTAAAAGTTCATTGCACTTCTTATTTCTGAAACTTCTGGTATGCTAAGATTTTTTAAAAAAAAAAATTAGCTCCCACAGTTTTCTTCTCTTTAAAATTGCTGTAGCACATATCCCTTGGCTAGTACCAGGTCCCCACAAGGCTGCTCTGTCATTCCCTCTCCATGAAAAGGAAATAAATACTATGGGTTTGAGATCAGGATGAGGAGATCACTCACCAGTTACCTTCACGGGCAAAACAGATGCAGCTTGGGAAACCAATTTATTGCCAAGTAAATGGAGCAAGATGGAAAGAAACTCAAAATACTTGGCTCCACCTCTTCCTTCATCCCAGGTTCTGCTGAACTCTTCTTCCTTCTCTTTCCAAGGGGTACAGCAGGATGGGGAATGAGGGCTCTGTCACATAAGGATAGCTTTGGTGTCTTCTGACAGAAGCCACCCTTTTAACCCCCCAATACCAAAATCTTGCCATGTAAACCCAATAGAGCTGCTTTAAGATCCATAAGCAAAGGCATCTGAGGGAGAACTATACTTTTATCTTCTCACTGTGAAGAAAGTGTGTGTTATACCAGAGAGTTCCAAAAGCTTCTGTTCAGGACATCTGGAGATCAAGGGCACATGTGTCTTACACACTTGCACAAATCCAGAGCTGCAAAGCTCCCCTTGCCATGATCCCTGACACAGATTCCCCCAGCAGCACAGGGACACTTGCATGCATGCTTGTTGTCCAAATCTCTAGCTGAGGTAGCTTTGCCCATGTTCTCTATTGGGAGTGTTAACATCTAAATTGTGTCCAGGAATGTCTGGGAGTGTTGCCAAAATCATGTCAGGGAACATTCTCTGAATTTAGCAACATGGACAGTGGATTTCTGCTGCTTGGAACTGAGGCCAGTGAGGCCTCACTCAGTTCATGAGCTCACAGGTTGCTTTGGAGTATTGTTTGATCTTCTACCACCTTTTACTAAATGCTCTTATTGCCTTGATGAGTGGAAGTGCTTTTTTCATGTTTTAGAAGTGAGAGACTAATACATCACATACAAAAGTAGTCTGACCTAACTTTAATGGATAGGATTTTGCCCCATCAGAATCTGAAATTAGGGGATTTAATTGTGTGACAGAGAGGCTTGTCAGCTGGCTGCAGAAGGAACTGGGATGACTGATTTAGTGTTGACTGCACTGGGCTGTGTATGAACAACATGCTACCGGGCTGGAACCTTTGACATCTGCATGTTATGTGGTGACAAATCCAAGTCACCAGAGAATGATTTGGTCAGACCCTGCACCTCAGTATTGTCATTGAAGAAACACAACCACAACACCTAGTTCTGGCAGCTGTGGTGGGAATTCCAAATATGTTCCCTTTGCACCAGCACCACACAGGGAAGGCTGTGCTAGATGAGCCATCACTTGATGCAGAAAATGAACAGTTCCTCTATGACATCCAGGTGCATATTCACACTTCCCTGCTAGCACTGTCTGTTATTTGTTTGGCCCTTCTGTGATTTAAATCATTAAATAGGCAAGGAAATAGCCCATCAAAGCTAGAATAATGTTCTGTCAGCCTTTTTTTTTTTTTTTTT
>VWYP01035021.1:0-16740 GCA_013400435.1 Pycnonotus jocosus
TCATATTCATTCATAACAGTGTGGAAACGTTCCTCGGACCCCACGGAGAGGTTTGCTCCTCTGGTCGGAGCTAGTTACCTTCCAGCGTTCACGCACTGCCGGGACGTGACAGCCGGCAGCTGGGACACCCGGTGGACGAGGAAAACAACTCCACTGCACCCTGTGGAACTTTCCTCAGGTGAGGGGAACCGCACAACCGCTCCAGAACTCGTCGCCCCGGGAGTTTGTTTGGTAAGTATCGAGGTTCGCGAGTGGAACCCCCTTACTTGGGAGGCTGGGAGCCTCAGGGAGAGCGACTTTAAGCTCGCTCAGACCGCGCGGTCACAAGAGGGGGGGCATCCACTGTTACACCCCCTCCCGGAGGGATCCTGGGCGCGAAATCTCCTTTTTCGGTTTTTAACTCCCAAATTTGAGACAGAACCCCTCCCCCTGGTCAGCATTGTTGCTGCCGTGGTCCTTGAAAAGGCTGAGCGCGGCAGGATCACGTCCCCTCCCCCCCACACCAGGGGAGAAGCCAGCAGCGCGGCGCGAATTCCATCCTCCTCCCCCCTGCCTCCTTTCTCTCGGCGCAGCACAGCCCACCCCTCCCATGGAAGGAATATCAGTAGACTGAAACTTGTAAGTACCCTCCAGCATTTAAAATGTCAGGATTTCAAGTATTTCCCATCTTTTTGTCTGGTTTTTGAGCACCCAGGCAACCCACTTCCATGTGAATTCAAAGTTGCTCAGCAAGGAGGCTGGGAATCCCCAGGGCTTCCTGGGATGGCAAGAAATGCCATGATCTGTGAGTCATGTCCCATCCTACTGGATCTTCCCTGTGTCTGCTACCCTAGGGATCAGTTTATGGTCAGCTGCCACCATCCAGGAACAACTGCCTGCTCAAGCCATGAGCAGGGACAATCCCCACAGTGACCCAAAGAGATGTTCAGTAAAGCTGCTGCAGGATATCCTATGAAAATTCTATTTCTTCCTGTGAAGCACCTGGTGTAACTAAATCTGTTTGTGTCATTCCAAAATCCTCAAGGACAATGACCTGCAGCCAGTGAAGCACCATTTCCTGGAAAGCTATTCCTGCTGAAGCATCTGTAAGCACAGTGGGCTGCTGCCTTCCCCTCCCTTTGGCCGCTGCTGCTCAGCCAACCCAGCAAGTAGGCTTTATCTCTCCTGAGTTTCTGGATGCCGGCAGAGCAAGGCTGGGCTCTTGGTGCTGCAGTAGTACCTGGAGGGAGAATTCCTGTTTTTTTTCTGAGGACCAACATTTTGAGGGGTGAGAACCACCTAGAGCAAGGCAAGATCCAGATATGCCCTAAAATTTTGGTGGGATCAGAGGTAGAACAAAAATCCTGGAGATAAAAGCCTCTACTGGGCAGGAGGGTCATTAGTGGTTCCACACTACTGCAAACTCAGGTCAGAGAGAAACACTTTGTGAAATCACAGCCAGGGAACACAGATGTTTGCAATATCAAAGCAAGTGAAAGTAAACACAATAGTGCAAATGGAATTAACATTTAGTGTTCTAATTGTAACAGGGATTTATCTGGCAATAAGATCAAGCTGAGGAATATGCCTTTCAGCCACTGCGTTTTTTGCAATATCTGGGAGTTATAAATGTTTCTAGTGTATTCAGAAAAGTCTTTTTGCATCTATAACTCTTTATTTGTTAAAAATAACAGGAGCATTTTCCAGAACAGTGACTGTTTCTCTTGCTAAAGTACAGCTGAGCTGAAGGGAACAATGCAAGTGGCTGGATAAGTCGTGCCAGGATAACAGATCCTAGGAAGGTTGTCCACAATCAGCTATCACAGAAGGCCTCTCTTGAAGGCTTTTCTGTATCCTAAAACAGAAATAGATGAAGCACCTGTGCCCTTCATTTCCTTTCCTGGACAGGTTAAAAAGATGGAGAAAATAGCATTTGCCTCCCTATTCTACCTTGGACTTGCAAATTTCCTGTAAGTGGATACTGCTTTGCCCCAGCTGCCTGTAGGATTCATTTCTATCGTCTTCTCTTTCTCCAGAAACCTTTCTGGGAATCACCTCACACAGATCCACAGCAGCGCTTTCCAGGCATGGCATGGAATGCAGTTTCTACAAGACCTGTAAGTGTGACAGGTTCTAAAAACACATGAGAGCGAGACTCTGCAGGGACAGTGGGGAAGAGGAGGTTTGTTCTCTGTAAATACTGACTCCTACTGTAGATCTCTCCAGTGCCATGTTCTCAGTAGAGCAGAGATCCAGGAGCAAAGCTCACTCTTCTCCCATCTGTATTTTGCTGGAGGCACCAGCAGAGCAAAGCAAAGGCTAAGCACTTCTGATGTGTCCTCAGCTACAAAAGACCCAAGAAGCTGAGATACAAACTTTAAAAAACTAGAGGCTGACTCTGGAGCCTCAGAGTGGCTGGTGGGTTCTGGGAATGCCTCTACTCCTGCTTGAGCACTTAAGCAGTTTGGGGTTCCTGCCCATCCCACTGCCCGGACACTGCTGAGGGCCCTTGATGCTCTGTGTTGATCAGGATTCCCAGTGTCCTGTGAGCTCCTGCTCACATCTGTGTGACTCCTAGGGGAGGAAGAAGTCCTGTCTTTTTGCAGAGATCTTTCCTGCTCCCAGCTCTGCTATCTCACAGATACCCTTTTCTTTCTGCTCAACATCTTTCCTCCATTCTCTGCTATAAACTACCAAGGTCATGCTGAATTTGTCCCTCTTGGGCAAGAAGCATCTCCCTTTGAGGACTGAAATTGCTCTCAAGGGAGAGCAGGAGGAGAGGTTTGACCCAGGGAATCCTTTCTGTTTACATTTGATTCCCAATGAGATCTGCAGGATCCCTTCCTGATTCAGACTCCATTGTTAAGAGCAGGTCAAAGCAGAGAGGTAGTTGGTTTTTGAACAGTTGTTTGATTTGGAAGAAGTGGTTCCCTCTGCCAACACCACCAGGGACCTTGTTCTCAGACAAGAGTTCTGGCAATGTCAGCTGAGAATTTAATAGGATCTTTCAAATCCTTGCAGGGATCTGAGTGCAACACAAGTGTCTCCACGGATGCTCCTCATCCTTCTCCAGACAACAATCTGCTTGGAAACACTATATGTCAGGCTGAGTCCCAGCCGCCAGCAGACTGGAACAGGTGCTGGAACAAGGCATCTACTTGGAAACAGATCTGCCTGCTACTACGCCAAAACAACCCTGGAAAGCTTGAGGGTTGCTGTTTACATTTGGGAACCTCATAGACTCATCAGCTTAGAAGTAGAATGTCCCTCTTTAGGTAACATGCTTCAGGCTTTTCAAAAGCAGAATTTTAAATCAAAGTGGGGTGCATCTCTCTTTCAAATTGTGCTTTGAGACCAGTTCCATTTTCAAAGGTAAAATCACCATGTTGCTATCAATGGAGAATCTAATAATCTAATTAAAACCTCTCTGAAATTAGGAGGACATAATTTTCCTCCAGAACTGGGGCTGAGGGAAGTTTTAAAGAGCTGTGGCAGACACTGAAGCACAAGCAGGATGTCACTGTTTCCCAGCTTGGACTGGGCTATGTGGATTGGGATGCTAGGTTTTTCTCCAACAACCTCTTGTCTTTAGCAAAATGCCCAGCGATGTGTCCTGCTGCCTCTGCAAGGAACATGGAATCACCGAAACCCCTTGCAGGACCATCCAGTTCCTCTGTGAAAACCTATGTGGCACCAGCATTCCCCAGTGTGGTAGGTGTCCGGTCAAGGTGATATGCTCCTCAAATCGTTCCCTCCAGACTGAGGAGATGCTGCAGATGATTGACTGAGGAGATGATTTGTGGGGGTTCCCAGGCAGCCTTGGGCCACCTTGATGGCATCAGTCCAGCCTGGCAGCTCCTGGGCAGTCTCCCTAGGGGAACTTCATCTGTGTGAGGCCTTTCAAACAGCCCAAAGGCCAGTGCAGGCAGCTCCAGTAAGACCTGGGAAGCCTCAGACTGCTGCATCTTAAAGATGTGTGCTTGCTGCTTGGGGTAAACCTCAGATCCTGTGTTTTGGCAGAAAGGTTCTTGAGACTCTGAGTCACTGACCTGCTCTCTTGGTGTTTTACAGCTCACACAGGTTCTCTGGCACAGACATAGGGAAAAATAAGGGAAACAGCACAGTCTGGAAAATTCAAAACCAGCACGGTGTTCAATGTCAAATCTAAGGAGCCCTTGCTGGGAGATGATGGAACCATGATTGCAGTTGCCCTGAAATGGACTAGCACCAACAGTGACCTTGGCAGCTAGAAAGATTCCAGGGCAAATTCTTATTCCTCTAAGCACTGGTCCAGACAGTAAAGCAACACCATCAAGAATCTGATGATGATGCTACACAGCATTCAGAACATGGGCTGGACCAGAGACATAGATATAAAAAAACTCTACTTCCCAGCAGAGCTGCTAGCAGTTGAGCTCAAGAACAAGCTGTGTGATGCTCAAAGCATCATGACTGGGTTGGAAGAACCTTTTGGCCTTCCTTATTTTGCAGAGTCTGAGGAAAAGGCTCACATTGTAAGGCTCTCTCCCTCCCCAGAGGAGCTATGCTATGCTATCCAGATGTTGCAGATGTTTTCCAGCCACAAAGCACAGGAATATCACGGTGCTTTCCAAGGTTCTCACCCAAAACGTTCAAGAGTATTTTCTTTGCTTGAAATGAACATAATTTCCATTACTTGTGATAATGGTCAAGCAATAAATGATGGGAAGAGCCAGGGAGGAGACAATGAAGAGGTTGAAGAAGTGGAGAAGTAAATATAATGGCAGCAATACCCATGCTTGTTCTCCAGCTCTTGTTATGATACAGAAAGTGCTGGGGCTTTCCTTGGATGTATTGGCAATTGAGAGATGGGGACATTCTAAGTTCTGATCAGAAGCCAAATTTATTGAGCATACAAGGCGTTTATATAGGGTTTTTCTTGTATGGCACTTATATAGGGTTCTATTTTTGGTAACAATTTCTCATTGGTTATACATCCTTTATGGCATCAGTTACTCGGTAATCATTACGAAGTTTCACAACATGTTTTTTGATCACTTCTACCCCAGGAAGCCTTTATCTGTGTCTGTGTCTCCCACAGTTTCTGCTCTACCAGGCCTAAGATACCACACTCCTTTACCAGTTCCATTATACTCTCTGTTTAAATCCCCATATGGATGCTATTTCCTTGACTGCCATTTTCTTTCTGTTACTTCACAGAAACTCAGGGAAGCAGCAACAGTGAGGGTATGCCACCACCTAAAGACAAGATACCTCAGCCCAGTCACTCCACTGGACCATAAGGAGGATGATGTGAACAGTCACGTCCTGGGGACACACCCTTAATTATTTCAGCCTTTTCATCATCATTTGGGACAATGTATCCCCCTGCATCCAACTGTCCTTTCAGGACTAGTATTTTCCTATGCAGCTTGGTGACAACAACCCCCATATCCCTCAGAGCCCTCATAGGTTTCGCAGCCCCCATAGATCCAGGTTTTCTTTTCCTGGGGATTCCTCCTTGCTTTTGGAGGCTCTCACTCCAAGCTGTTATTTTGTTCTTGCACAATTAAATTATTCAAAGGATCCAGATGTCTGAAACAGAGCTATGGGAAAACAGGGGTTGAGCCAGTAAGGAAGCCCAGTCTGACTGTGTGAGTGTGGAGTGTGGAGCTGCCAAGGGGCCTCAGTCTCAGCTCAGGTGGTGTGAGTGAGACTGCTGAAGTGGGTCCTGGATGGTCCAGCATGGAAGTTTCCTCAACAATCTGCTGACTCAGATGGGACCTTAGGCTACTACCTTTACAGTCTCTTCTCCAAACACCTGACTCTCATCACCACATGAGTTCACCTTGGAACTTTGAAGCATGAAAGAGCCAAAGGATCCATGTTAAAATTCCCTGAGCAGATTCCATCTGAATTATGAGGGTCTGCTACTATATTTCTCTAGTGATTTTGGTCTCTCTGTTGGTGCAGGGGTGAAACAGCTGGTGTGGGCTGAGGGCGCAGCCTGGTCAGTGTAAAGTGCATAGAAGAGGAGATCTGGGGTCCCTCCCAAGGCCTGTAGGGCCTGGGATCCCCCAGTAAGGCAGGTAGGGCTTTGGGGTCCCCTGCAAATTGTTCAGGGGACTGAGGTCCCCCATAAGGATTGCAAGGGAACCTTGTTGGTTTGGAACCTCTCATAAGGCATGCAGGGAACACATCCGTGGCAGGTCTGCACGGTGAACAGCCCATGATCTTTGCTATTGGGAGCACTGCAAAGTGATTTGAGGATTTAACTAAGAGAAAAGATGGATAGGGGTATTGTTTAGGTGTATTAAAAGATTAAGTGGGAAAATATTTAAAATCCTGTGATATATGGTGCATGATAGACAGTGTTTTAAGTTATGGTGATAAAGAATCATAGCCTTGAAAGTGAGGCACTTTTGAATTTTTTTTGCAACCATCAAATATGCAATTGATGTACAGATGGACCATGTCTGGAGACAATGAACTTCCACTGAAGGAACTGTTTAATCTGGGCTGCTACTACGTGCACTTGTTCATGTTTTCACTTTACATTGTTATTTATATTAACTTCCATTTTCTTTCAGAAAGTGAAGGGAGGGGAAGCCAATTCTGCCAAAGAAATACTTAGTCACTCACTGTGGCTAGATAGTTTCACAATCATGCCCCTGGAGAGACAGAAGAAATAGCTAACCAAATTAAAAACTTATGGATAGCTCCAGGAATTTATGTTGCCACAAAAAGAACCACAAACTGTTTCCCAGCTTGCCAGAAGTTCTCAAGTATCAGGCTGAGCTCAGAGTTAGAATAGCAACCATGGACCTACCTCCCTTTGCAGAGACTGCAAACACATGCTGGGACATGCCACCTATGCTGTGTGCAAGCATTTTCTGGTGATAGTAGATAGCTGTCAGGCTGGGCAGAAGCCTTTCCAGCAAGAAAGGCTGACACCAGAAGAATAGTAAAGGCCCTGCTAGAGGAAATTGGACCTAGATATGGGGTTCCACAGTCAATTGAATCAGCCAGAGGTGTAATTTGACAGCAAATATAATTGATAGAGATTCTTTAGGAGGCACCCAGCTGGATAGAGATGAACACTAGACACAGTATTTTAACAAGCAGTGAATGATCAAGCAGTTGATCAGTAACTGACTATGTCTATGTGATTTTATATTGATAATCATTTCCACTCATGTAAGGTAGTCTTGTTAGCCTTAATTGTGGTATGTTTGGTACTTGAAATAAAGTTGTATGGAATGACAGTGGTTAAATGTACTAAAATTTCTCTTTTTCCCTTTCAGAACATTAGCAGCAGTGCTCAATTAAAACAAAGAGAGGGCTCTTGAGGAACACATTCAGTGCACGTAGCTCGGTGTGCTGCTGCAGGTCTAGCTCTGAGACAGCAACTTGAGGAAACAAAAGACACAGACACAGCAGGAGCCCATGACTTTCACACTTTGATGTGAATGTAAAAAAGCTTGGGGTTTCCTTTTTTTCAGGCCCTTGTCCACAGTCACTCTCTAGCTCTTTTGGAGCCCCTGCATACACTGGAAAAGGCTCTAAGATCTCCCTGGAGCCTTCTCTTCTCCAGGCTGAACATCCCAGCTCTCTCAGCCTGACCATAGCGGAGGTGCTTCAGCCCTCACAGCACCTCTGTGGCCTTACTCTTGCAGCTCCAAGTCCTTCTGATGTTGGACCCCAGAGCTGGAGGCAGCACTACATTTGGGGTCTCACCACAGATGGACAGAATCCTGCCCATGCTGTGAGATCAGCCAAGCATAAGGGGTTTCAAGGTTCCAGCGCATATGTCTGTTTTTATACACTAGTACACCCAGGTTCTTCTCCATTTCCTCTTTATTTTTTGCAGTCTTCCCTCCTCTCTGTTTCTAACCCAGACCTTTGCAGAAAAGAAATCTTTGCTACAAAATTGCCTTTCTCCATAGAGAAAGAAGAGGAACAAAAACCCTCCAAGGACACATTTCTTGTGATTTAGAGTGTTATAATAACCACTTCGTATTTCCAAATAGATACATAGTTTGTAGCATGAGTAGGGCCATTGCCTGTTTAAAATATTGCCTGAGGCAAAGGTTCATTTCCAAGTGCACTGTTTACAGAGCTCCTTGAACACACTGGAAATGGCATCAGCTGGTACCCCCTCATTCTGTGTTTGTCATGATTAAAATGTGGCAGGATAATTTCTCCAAAAGATCAGCCTGCATTCAGTCACGTGGTGTTTCTGAAACACCTGCATCCCCATGTGCTGCTCAGATCCCCCTACTGAAAACAGCTCAGGAGCTAATGAGCTCTTCCAAAAAAGGAACTTCCTTCTCCACAGATGCACTCTTAGCTTGCTTCACACAAGCAGTAAAATTAAATCCAAACCACATCTAACCAGATGATTGAAGAACTCAGAGTTAAGGATTGCAACTCCTATATTTTTAAGCCCATCAGTAAATCAACAATCATCCTTCTGAATTCAAATAATTTGCCTTTTTACTTCTTGTGGGAACCCAGGGCATCTCTTTGGCTGCCCTGGGAGCTCAGGAGACCCTGACCAAACAGCCTGAGAACTGAGCAAGAAGGATTTACCCCAGTACAGGGTGGTTACAGCCCTGTCCAGGGGGGTGAACAGGGGTGTTTCCATTCTGTTTGTGGGGGTCACAGACCATGGCACAAAGCAGAGGTGAATTACAAATCTCAAGAGTGTGAAACACAGTAGTTTAGCTTATCACAGAGTGAGAAATATGTAGTTTTGGGTTTTCATGATAGAAGTAGATGGAGACAAGCTGGAGATTTTGGGGCAGTTCCTAAAGCTTTTCTTCTTCTTCTTCACCTCCATTGTCTGCTGTGACGTTAGCACAATGTGGCTTGGGGAGATTGGGCCAAGTGGCTATGGTGTGTTTGCTGTGGATGGTGGACATTGGTAGGAAATGGTAAACAATATGTTCGTAATAATCTGTATATAAGGGGACAAGCTTTCGGGGGACGGAGAGTTCCCTAATGGCTGGTGTTCAGAGCAGTCCTCGCTGAGGACAGAGCGAACTATGAGATAACAAGAAAGAATAAACACCATGATAGACCTTGGAAAAAACTGAACCTTGAAGCCTGTCTCTTTCTTGAGTCTGCCCTGAAGCATCCAGGAGGGCAAAAAGACTCTGACCACCTGAATATCGGAAATCATGATCCGATAACCTCTCTGGCTTAGTAATGAACTGTTCAGGATGTGTCTTTTCTCTGCACAGAGGAACAACAGAGGTAAGACAAACCAAGAGGGAAAATTTGGCCTAAGGAAATGTGGATGATATCTAGAAGCTTTTCAGAAAGAGCCAAGAGATTCCCAAATATTTTAGTTTGTAGAACAGAGAGGGATGCCTACTATCAAAACCTTCTCTGGTGTCCACAATTAGAAACACTAAAATGCAAGGAAAAAGCGAAAACCTACATCTTGTATTATGTATGGTGGCAAAAGAGAAGAGAAAATGGAGGAAGAGAAGCTAGATGCTGCAAAAAACCCCCACGATGACTGGGAGAAGATAGCAAAGAAGTGATGCAAGAGAAATGGAAGAATTCTAGGAATGGGTTGTAGCTGTCACTAAGAATTAGTCAAACTCTCAGAAAGTCATGTTCGATGCTGTATTTCACCTGCATGACAATGACAAGATATTTCTATGCCATCAGCAAAAGGAATGTTGATCAATGATAAAGAGATCAACAGGTTTCCCTTACCAGATAGCATCTGGGTGACTTGAACTCTCTAATTGCTTGTGGAACTTTGGAATAGAGATCCACAGAGGTTGTAACAGACTTGATAGTCTTCAACAGTTTCCTCAATGATCTGAAAATAAATACAAAATTATTGTTGATACAATGCACAGAAAACATTGAGACCACAAAAACTGTAGGGAGTCACATGGGTCACCTGGGGACTGTACAGCCAAAATACACGTTAATAAACCCAAAAATATTTTGGAATTCTGGAAAAGGAAGGAGGTTGTGGCCTGGTTGTGGCCCTGGGAAGAAGGGCTCTGAATATGCTTTGGGAGTCACCAAGAGAAGGCAGTAAGTCTCATCTTCTAGGGAAAAGGGGCTAGTGAAATACTTCAAAAGAAGAAACCACTGCCATCAAGAGAAGCTGCGAAAGATTCAGTGGGGCTGTTTATTATCAGACAAAATAAAGCAATGCATATTTAAGTGTCAAGAGAGAAGAGCTTTGTGAGATAAGGGGTGACTTGCCCATTTCCTGGGATATTAGATCAAGATAAGATGCCCTCCTAGATGACAAGGATTAGCTCTGAGTGCTGTTCAGAGCACAACTGGGAAGGGTGAAAAAGCCTTGGCCGCAGGGCCTGTCCGGAGAGGAAGCATCTGACTACGCCGTGAAGAAGAGATTGCAGGATCTTCCTATCTCTGCAAACCCACTAACCTATTTTTATTTCTGCATGACTAGAAAGCTGAACCACAAGAACAGTTGCACACATATCACATTTCCTCCTTATGCAACTGTTCTGAAAACTAACACCTGTCACACAAAGCAAAACCAGACACATACTACATATTGGGCAGGATGAGGACCTTTCTGGCTACTAGCTCAGAAAGATGAGCTGAGGGATTAAACTGATATTAATTCAGCTTTGATGGGGAAACCAAGACGCAGGTTTTTTCACTCTGAGCTAAGTGGTTGGTCTGAGACAACACTGTCACAGGCAGTCTCATCAGCTCAATGGTGATACTTGTTTTCATGGAATTATGAACTGCAACAATCCTTGTTGGGCATAAGGCCTTGCAGGATTGGGGTCTTCTGAATGACTGGATGAATAAGAAATGCTCCATGACTGTTTGGAAGGGGAATCCCCTCTTGGAAGAAATTTCTTTAGCAATTGTGGCCATTACACTTAAGTCTAGGGGCTGTCACTGAGCAAGAGTGTTGGTGCCTTGAAATCCTATCAAGGATGGTGGAAATCCCTGAATTGCTGTACTGGATAAAACTGGTCATCTCTCCAGTGTCCCAGTGCTAATGAGGCCAGCTCTAGAGGGATCAGAGAAGAAGCAGAAAAAACAATGAAAGAATGACAGTGACAACATAGACTCAAAGATCTGAAGTTTACTTCACTCTGTTGAACCTTTCCTCATTTTGCAGTCTCCTAAGATCAAACTCAGTCTGTTCTTAAGAAGGAATATATGTCCATTTTCCTGCACTTCCAGCCAGGTTGTCCTACGCAGAAATCTGTAGAGGGCACAATCTGTAGAAAGACAGAACATCAGGGCTCAAATTCAGTAATGAAGACGCCAACTTAACCATGGGCCAAGCCAGTAGCAAGTGTCCGCTTGCAGAAATTATTGAATGTACAAGGCTGGACATTGATTAACAGCACTGAAGTGCTTGTAAGGATTTTTTTCTCCAATGACTTTGCTCACATTGCATGCACATCTGAAATAATCTCAATGCAGAAGGAAGCTGTTCCTTCTGCCATGGATAACATGAAGTGACTTCAACATCTGAAGTGCACAAATGGGATCTTCAAGCATAGAAAAGCAGGGCTCCACTGAAATTCAGAGGAATATGGACAAAGATCTTCTTCCTTCACTCTTTTAATCCAAATTTCCTCTACTTATGGTAAGTATAAAGAAATTCATATATAAACAAGCAGTGGGTTGGTTATTTTCCCCCACTGGAAATCTGGCCTCAAATTTTTCTTTTAAGTTATGGGCACAAGAGATTTCACACTTAGAAATCCAGGAGTGAAGAACTGGATTTTTTTTATGCTGGAGGTGAAAGCCCTTAATGCTTGATGTGTGATATTTTGAGGGAAAAACAGTCTAGAAGGAACATTGCAAAAATAGCTTATCAGGAGAAGAAATTACTACCCTAATTGAAGCAAGAGCACCTATTTACAGGTCCATAAAGGTATACACAGGAAAGACATTGACTTCTTTGAGTGAATCCAGAGGAGGCCACCAAGTTGATCAGAGAGATGGAGCATCTCTGCTGTGAGAAAAGGCAGAGAGAGTTGAGATTGTTCAACCTGGAGAAGGCTTAGGGATGACCTAATTGTGGCCTTCCACTACCTGAAGGGAGTGCACAGGAGAGATGGAGGGAGACAGTTTACAAAGGTCTGGAGTGACAGGACAAGGGAGAACGGCTTCCCACTGCTAGAGGGCAGGATTAGATTAGGTATTTAGAGGAAATTCTTCGCTGTGAAGGTAGTGAGGCCCTGGAACAGGCTTCCTAGAGAAAGTGGCTTCCCACATCCTGCAAGTGTTCAAGGCCAGGTTGGACAGGGCTTGGAGCGATCTGGTTTAGTGGAAGATGTCCCTGCCCATGGGAGGGGGTGGAACTGGACGATCTTTAAGGTCCCTCCCAACTCAGATCATTCTGTGATTCTGTGATTTTGTGACTTATGAAGTTTTCTAAGGTTCTGACTCCAAAGTCCATTTGGAAGAAAAGGTGAGTACTGTGAGGAGGGATAGATAAAGAGCATCAAGTTTTTCCCAAATCTCTTTGCAGTACACCTTTGGTTTAACCTTTTCCTTGCACTTTTTACTGGGAAATTCAGCATATCATGTACATAATGTCATGTAAATTAAGACAAATGAAAATGTTGCTGTAGTATTTATGAATAATTTGTGTGTACTTAAACATAAGCAGGAAATCCATTACTCATTTCTAATGAACTTTGAGATGTGCCATAGTTATCCTATACAAATGCATGAAAGTGATTAAATTGTGACTTGATTTTCTATTTGTAAACAAGAAAAAAAAAGTATCTTGCTCTTTTACAGCATCATAGTAGATGATCTAATGTGTTAACAGGTACAGACCTGGCATTATTTGGGCTTGGTGTGTGTATGTATTACATTTATATGCAAAGAACCCACATTTTGCTATTGTAGCAAGGCTTTGTCCTCCATTTTTTGTGCAATCCTTGAAGCAATGCACACTTCATGTAAGATGTTTCCATACTTTTGTGTATGCTTCTCTGGGTCACAGGATGCCAACATTAGGGAGTTCAATTCCCTGGACATCAGATATCTAAATCCAAATATTTGAGATTATCATCCCTGGCTCAATTCTCTGGGGCATGATTCATGCAAGCTATTTTTACCATTTTCCTTAGGATGAGTTGTGTTGTGTCCTGGAAGTGCTTGTTTCTCTCCTTTGGCCATGAAGAAAGCTGAAGTGAACATCTCAGGTGATGTGGACTTGTGTACTTGGATAAATCCCTCTTTGCAATTTCAAACCTTCTGCTCCTCTCTTCTGCTGCCAGTCTCCCAGGTCACTCCCTGGACCAATGCCTGGGCCAGCTGGAAAATCTGTCTCTCTTTCCACCTCCTTCTAGGCTGAGGCTGGACCAGTCACCCTTTCAGGATGTCCCTAGTTACTCCAATTCCAAAGGAAGATCAACAGAGGCTTTAGTGGTAAATCTGAAAAATCTGAATAAAATATGGCTCTGGTGATGCTTTCAGCTCCTGGTTGCCTTTACTCATGCATACAACTATAGAACCATAGAATCACATAATGGTTTGGGTTGACAGAGATCTCAGAGATCACCCTGTTACAAACCCTGCCATGAGCAGGGATGCCTTCCACTAGACCAAGGTCCTGCAAGTCCCATCCAACCTGGTCTTGAACACTTCCAGGGATGGAGCAACCACAGCTTCAGGGCCTCACTATCCTGAAAATTAAGTATTTTGCTTGTGTCTTATAATTGATTGTGCCTGCTAAAATACTGCATGTGTCATTTGACTTCTTAATCAGCCCTTCCAAGGACACTGGAAGGGTCTGGACCAACATCCCCAGCTCAATTTGGTGCAGCATTTCTGATCCTGAGAAAATGTCCTCTCAAACCCTTGTCCCTCTTTGTAGTGGGTTGACTTTGGCTTGATGTCAGGTGTTCAGCAAGTCGCTCTATCACTCCCCTTCCCAGTGGGACAGGAGAGGGAAAATAAGACAAAAAACAACTCAAGTAGGTGGAGATAAGGCAGTTTACTAAAGAAAAAAGAAAGCAAAGGTTTTTGCACACATAAGCAAAGGGGAAGAAAGTCTAACATCTACTTCCAATGTTTAGGCACTTCCCCAGAAGCAGGACTTCAGCACCCATAGCAGTTGCTCTGAAAGGCAAACTGTAGAATTACGAATGCCCCGTTCTTCCTCTCTCCCTTAGCTTTTATATCTGAGCTGACATTATACGGTGTAGAATATCCCTTGGGTTAATTTGATCAGCTGGCCTGGTTCTGTCCCCTTCCAGGATCTTGCTCACTCCCTGCCCCTAAATGGGGAAGGAGAATGTTAGAGAGAGCACTGCTTAGAAGTAGGCAACACTCATGTATTATCAACATCTTTCTAACGACCAATGCAAAACACAGGACTATGAAGTCTGCTATGGGAAAATGAACTCCATCTCAGCCAGATCCAACACACTCTTCCAATAAACGATAAAACAGATACCAGGCTTGCCTCACAGGTATCCCTAGATTACCAGGACTACAGCAGCTCTCCCATCACTATGAATCCATGAGGGTCATAAATCTCATTTACATCTTGTGATCTATTTTGGACCAGCCTGGGGAAACAGGCTGTGGTGGTGCACTTTACAGCTGTTTTATACTTTTTAAAATTGTTTTGTATTTGAAAGTTCTATGTACCCCAGTTGTTTCCCTCCTGGTTCGTTCCATCCTCCCCTTTGTATTTTCCCGCCCTTGTAATGGTTTTTCCCAACAATCAATCTCTCAACCCCCTGTATCCTCCACCCCTGGGGCCTGTCTGACATCCCGAGGCCTCTCCTTGTTTCTGGAAGGTTCAAGGAGAGGGGCCCGGTAATAGGACAGAGCCCTGGAAAATCCCCTCCCATCCTTTGTTATTTGACAGCTTCATTGTCTATTATGTTGAGAGACCCTCCCTGCTTTACCCTGATTGGTTCTTTTCCGATTCCACCTTCACCCCTCCCCCTAGTAAAAGACAGTATAACCAGGCGTTCAGGGTCTCTCCAAGTCTGTCACCCAGGGTGAGAGGAAGCCTCTGCGTGGGCTGCCAGTAAAGCTCCTCTGTTTCTGACCCCTCTTGAGAGTCCTTCCTTTCCTCACCATCGTCACGCAGTGTCCTGAAAGACGCCAAAGATCCACAAGGATAGGCGAGGTCCTCCCGAGGATGGAGCCTTACCTTTTAGTGTTGTGGTGTGCCCGGGGCTAGCCAGGCAGGCAGTTGGAGTGCGCACCGCGACAATAGGCAGCTCATGAAAGATAAGTAATGGAATCCTGAGTGGTTTTGGAATCCTGAGATGTGCGAGTAAGATTTTATGGCAAAGATGTTTGAACTATTTTCTCTTTAAAGTGGTTCATCTCTGTGCTGCTTAGCTCTGAGACAAAAGTCATCGGTGAAAGTATTTCAGTGGTTCACATCTGTCCTGGTTTTGGCTGGGATAGGGATAATTTAGTTCTTAGGCTTTTGATGTTCTCTACTATAAGGCAAAGTTAAGTTGGGTCCATTTCTTTCTCCTCTAGTACAGATCCTAAACATTAGCATCTTCTCAGCTCTTCCAGCCTTCTCTTTCCCCTGAATCTTGTGGCTTATTTTGCACCAAAATACTGTCTGGGTTTAATACCTTCCAGCCCATCTCTGGTCCATTACCTCAACACAGAAAAGCCACTTCAGGATGGTGATTTCATTATGCATCTTGGATGTGGGATAAATTATTAAAGCAGATTCATACAAAATTAAAGACATTTTACACAGGAAAGAAGTCCTGACAGTAACCTAGATATGCCACAAAAACTAACTCCACCAGCAGGAAAACCTGCTCCTTGCCAGACCAAAGTGGAGTAAATTATAAAAGATGCATAACAGTAAAAGGAGAAAGGAAGTGACTGGAATGTCAGAGCAGAAAATAAACACATCAAGGTAAAGGAAACAAAAGATAAAAGTCAGTGGAGGAAAGGAGGAGTGGAATGGGGATTAAAATAATTCAGATTAGGATTTATAAGAGTCTTGAGGAAACAAGGGAGGCAAAGTCATCTAGGAATCACTGGTGGAGGGAGGGAACCAACCAAACTCAACATGATATTCACAACATTAAAAAGAGCTGTTGGATATTTTTGTGCCATTGAAACTGAATTGTCTGAAACCAGGCCAAGAGACATTTCTAGGACAAAGTCCAAGAAGTGGGTATTTGCTTTATTCAGCATGCCAGGTTCACAGGGGCTATCTCCTCCTAATACCCACACACTGGTAGACAGTAGATTGTAATATATGGTTGTATTTCATGCATATTCATTGTTTTCCTTAGCACAGGTGTGGTTATGCAAACTATTTCTTAGTACTCATTACTATGATTAGCATATGTGAGGCACAGATGCAGCGCAGCCTGGTGGTTGCACTGAGGAAGGCTCCGCATCTTCCTTGGTGATCCTTCAATGAAGGCTGAACATCTTTCTCGCCCTGCCCTTCTGTGCTGGTTTAGCACGGATAGCAAGAGCCAATTAGTTACTGACTTTAAAGTTAACAGCTTGATCAACCAGTTAGAAAGATGATACACCTCTGGGAACACACAGGTTTAAAAATCAGGAGAAGCCTTGGAAACTTACTTTTCCTCCCTGCCTTGGAAGAGGTAGGCTGGCCTCGGCTCCCGGTTCCCGGGGACCAGGCCAGGCTTTTCCCGGTAAGCTGCCGGGACCGGGAACTACTGGGCTGGAGTGGGGAGGAGAATATGCCTGCCCTCTTCCCAGCCTGGATTGGGTTTCCAGCAATTGTAAAACACTCTGCCGCTAAACTGCGGGGGCCAAGCC
>VWYP01035022.1:0-18299 GCA_013400435.1 Pycnonotus jocosus
GTATAATCTTCCCCAACAGGGAAACAATTATGCTTCTGTTCTGATTGAGTTGTTTAATTTTCCTTGAGTTTCTCCTCTGGCTCTGTCAGGAAACACATAAATCCAGAGATTCAGTGTCACCCAGCCCAGGCTCCTGCTGGTAAATAGAAATTAATGTTCCGTGTCTGTTCTTGCTCCATTAACAACTACCCAGACAGGGTATCTAAACCCTGTATTTCCAGGAAAAGTGAACAGAACGTTAAACCATAAGGTCTTTTACTCCTGATCTTTAAAAGATGGAACCTTCTCTGTCCTTCCTCCTGCTCCCTGATAAAGTCTGTATTTTTTGTCTTCCAGGTGACCATTTTCCTATTTACCTCCATGTTCTTTAAATTAGCAACAGGACTCTAGTGACATGTCACCTTAAACTATTCACCCTGGAGGTTCTTAGCACCTTTAATTTATTAAAATAGATTTTAGGAATCTGACTCACCCTTAGTTCACACTCCCTTTGCTCTGTCACTGCCTTTTTACACTCAGTTACTAAGGAGTCTCATTCCTTGGCTCTCAAGTGCCTTCAACAATAACCTGCAGAGGGTTGTTGTCTTTAATGGCATGAAAATGACAGGTTTGGGGTGGTTTTTTGGTCAAGTGTTGGAAAACACAGGCTTTGCTTTGCATCTGGACACAAAGGAGCCCAATCCGTTTATGGACTGAACTTGCACTAATGTCAGCAGCTACTTTGTTTAAATTATTGTAACTTTAGTGAGGGAAACTTGACCTCTTGCCCTATTGATGCAACACAGCACTGTTTTCAAATCTGTCAGTGAAATGATGGTGTTGGTATTGAAATGCTCCTTTCTCTCTCCTTGGTTTCCTCATCTCAGCATTGGAAATGGGACAGCTGAAAGCCCTTGAAGGAGGTGATGATTCCAGGGAGTTTGCACAAATTCCAGCTACTAATATGCAAATAAAACAAACCAGCAAGACACTTGTTGGCAATCTGCAGCAAATGTTCCAGCCTCATGCCAGTATTAATTCCTATTTTTATGGAAACTGAACAGAGCGTGCCTGCACCTTCAGGAAGAGAGTCCTGGCTGTGGCTGAGCAGAGCTGCTCCCAATCCATGTCAGGATTTCAACACTCCTCAGAGGCGCAGATCCACATCCTGGCTCCTCTGCAGATCCATCTTTAGCTCTTATGGGAGGTTCTCCCAAAGCCACCTCACCAGTGGCTTTTCACAGCCCCACCACATTGTTTTGGTCCTCGCTGCTTACCTGACCTGGCTCTGAGGGAGTCTCCCAAGGGTTTTCCTTGGAGCTGCATGTGGTGAGTCATCCCACAGAACTCACAAATACCAGATGGCAATAAAATTAAAAGTAGTAGCTAGTGGCAATTAAGCACTTGCATTCTCCTTCCTGACTGAAGGAACCTGCCAAGTGTCATGACAGGAAAAAAAAAAGACAACGATGTTTCTGCAGAGTGGAAAATTAACAGAGCACGGGACACATGCTTCCTTCGCCCTTAATCCCATTTGGACTGGAGTGGAAAACTATTGGCTGGACTTCTACATGTCCAAGAGAAGATGAAGCAGAAAGAACACAATGTAAAGGAAAATTGGAGGCATTTCATGGGCACATGTAAGTACTTCAGCAGTGCCCATGTTAAACCCCCAAACAGGATGTTTGGAGGATGTCCAGATCTTTAAACCAGGCTATATTCGGGCAGGCTGAGCAGTTACTGGGATTCCATTTGGATTTCTTGTTTTTTATACTACAAGGGTTTGCACCACGAGCTTGGAAATAGTTGGAGCTCATTAAGGTCGGAAGCGTGTCCAAATACCATTGTGTTTGACTCAGCATAAACAAGGGCTGCTCCCTTCCTCTGGTGACTCCTGCTGCTCGGCATCTCCGGGATCCTCCAGGCACACAGAAACGCTCACTGGCTCTTTCATGCCCCACTCGCCCACCTCGGCCCTTCCTTCCCATGTGTTACACGTGGACCATGGCTCATCCATTTTGTTCCTTCCCTGTCACATGCCAGGAGACCTTGCCAAAATTTTTGAGAGATAAATCCCTTAATTTATGCATCCCAGGGTGCAGGGTTATTCCCCATGATTCATGTCACAATAAGAAGTGTGAATCTACTTCTTCCTAACAAAACACTCCGTTTGCTTCGTTCTTATCATGATGGGAAATGGTGACTTATTTATAGTGAATCATATTGAAGTGATTTTGTCATTCTGAGCTTTCACATGAGGCTTTCAGAAATCTGAAGATGTTTTCGTGCTGCCTTTGGGACAGAGGGAAGGGTGAGGCCAAAACTCACTCCATGTCACCCTGTCCCAAGCTGTGGCATTTCCAGCCCTGTCCTGGCCAGGAAAGGAGCTAGGGGCTGAGGATGCATCACAGCACTGAGGAGCCTGGAAGGGCTGTGGGCTGTCAGAGCTAAAGGAAAACCAGGGTAGATATAGGGGCTCTAAATCAAATTTCTCTATGGAAAATCTCCTAAATCCTACTCTGGCTATGTAGAGTGTTGTCATAAGGATTCCCATGGTCAGGAACTGGTTTGTTTGTGATCTCTTTGTTACTCCTTACTCATGGCTGTGCCTCCTGTGCTGGCGGCTCAGCAGGTTCTCCTGGAACAGGTCATGCCTCTGGCACAGAGCTGGGGCACTCTGTGCTCCTAGAAAGGGACCATATGTCTGTCAGACAGCCCCAAAAGGTTTTTATTTAGTGAAACACCTGTGATGCAAAGAACTCCAGTGCTTGTCACTGCACAAGTAAAACACTGAGACACCCAAACACCACCTCACTTCTGGATCACTCCTGGTTTCTGTGCAGGAACTGCTCTGAAACTCCTTTGTTGTGAGGTTCAGATCCTCAGGATGGATGGTTGATTTCATTGGAGCCACAGTAGGTTGCTGCTCAACCCAACACTGTGTGTTCTCCGCCTGTTCATAGTCTTGCAAATACCCATTTGGGAATCCTGGGCTCTCGCTTACTGCTGCTGAGAAGCAACTTGAGATGTTTGTTGGGCTGTATCACATCCTGGGTATGATCCAGTGTCCAAGCCATGTTCCCTTTCTGTGTTGCAGCTCTGGCAGTTCCCCAGAGCAGCGCAGGATGGATCCCGTGGTTCTCAGCTACATGGACAGCCTGCTGAGGCAGTCGGACGTGGCCCTGCTGGAGCCTCCAAACTGGCTCAACGACCACATCATTGGCTTCGCCTTCGAGTACTTCGCCAGCCAGCAGTTCCAGGAGTTCAGCCACCGTGTCTGTTTCATCGGCCCCGAGGTGGCTCAGTTCATCAAGTGTGCCCTTAGTCAGGAAGAAATAGCCATATTCCTCCAGCCGCTGGACCTTCTCCGCAAGGAGCTGCTGTTCCTGCCCATCAATGACAACTCCAGCCAGGCCGCTGGGGGCACCCACTGGAGCTTACTGGTTTATTTCAGGGACAAGAAGTGCTTCACCCATTATGATTCCCACAGTAAATGCAACTCTGTCCACGCCAAGCAAGTGGCAGGGAAACTGGAGGCCTTTCTGGGAAAAAGAGGGGGCAAAGCCACCTTTGTGGAGGAGAAGGCACCGGCGCAGCAGAACAGCTACGACTGTGGGATGTACGTGATCTGCAACGCCGAGGCTCTGTGCCACGGGTACTTCCAGGGCCAGATGAAGCCTCTGCTGCAGCTCCTCACCCCCTCCTACATCACGCAGAAGAGGGCGGAGTGGAAAGCTCTCATCACAAAAATGGCACAGAAGTGATGGAGATGCACCTCCAGCCCCCCAAATACTGCCTTCCCCAGTCCAAGAGGCAGCACCCCCAGTGCCTGAGGGAATGCCCATGCGCAGGACTGTCCCAAAGAAAAAGAATGTAACCCCTCTAGCATGGCTACACCCCCCGAAACACACTGTTCCCTCCCTCCAGGAAAAGCCTTATTCTCCTCTCAAAATCACTGGCCTTTCAACTTGTAATGACTAGAGTCACTTTGCTTTCAAAGAAACCCTCTCCGTGGTAAATTTTTACAGTAATCGCTGTGGCAAAACAGGTTGCTGAAGAGACTTTTCCACCTGTGCCCAGCAGGCAACACACCCTCATTAGGTGGCTTTAGCTGGCTGCAGGCATTGTCCTTCCAAGCCAGATTTAGCAAATGCTCTTTCAACCCAAGCCCCCGAGTGTTTTATCGTGGACAGTTCTAGTTTGTGCCTCCTGCTAACGGTATTGGAGCAATGTGGGATTTAGCAGCCAGGATTCTGTACCCCTGAAAACCTGACATTGAGATGTCACTGCAAAAAGATGAGACTTGAAATGAAATGGTACAATTAATTTAAGAACAGGGCAAAATCAAAGTCAGGCTTCATCAGCCAGGTGCTCCTAGGCCACACAGTGATGGCTTTTTTTGGTCTCCTGCCCCTGCTTGTTTTTACTGCAAATTAAAACCCGACTCCGAACTGCTGGAAGATTAATAGGAAGCTGAGAAAGCCAATCCTAGGAAAAGAAACTTAATTGAGATGAAAAGCAACACTCACTCTTTGAAGTTTGGGGTTTTTCATTAGGATTTTAGGCCATCTCTGTGCAGGGAGGGTTTGCCAGCGCTCTCCAATCCTTGTTAGCGGTCGCTGCTCTAACACAAAACCAGTTCTGTTACTTGAGAGAAAAAAAAAAAAACCACACCAGGGAGAACAAAAGGACAGAGTTTGAGGTATAAAAGCCAAAGATAACTGCGGGCTCCTTGAAGACCTTAATGCACTTCAGAAAACTGAAACACTTCTCTTCCCATGCTGGATGATAGCCGGGATCCTGGAGTGGATCCTCTCCTTAAAGACAGGCTTAGCAGTGTGGAAAATAAAAATTAAACTGAGATGTCATTGCAGGATAAGGAATTATCTCTCACCTGGTGAGATGCAAAGAGCAGGTTGCTCAAGTGGTGTCTAGCAGAGCAACCACACCCCTACCTGGGAAGGGAAATCCGGGTTAAATACAACCCTTGAAGGAAGGATTGTTTTTAACCTGGAGCTCTTCACCACTGGTGTGTGCAGCAGCACAGCACCAAGGGAATTGAGGGCTTCACCTTCCCTTACTCCAAGTGAAAGTCTTAGAAATCAGCCCAGATTGCCCCAAAACACCCTCATGGCAGCA
This sequence comes from Pycnonotus jocosus, assembly GCA_013400435.1. Classification (NCBI taxonomy): domain Eukaryota; kingdom Metazoa; phylum Chordata; class Aves; order Passeriformes; family Pycnonotidae; genus Pycnonotus; species Pycnonotus jocosus. The sequence goes on from VWYP01035022.1 coordinate 5,119, forward strand.
CTGGGGCCTGACAAGGGTTGGGGCTGTTCCCCTCCCTCCTAACACTGCCTGGACAGGAGAACAGCCTCCAGCACCAGCCCTCCCTGGAAAACCTGCTCAGCTGGAGCCAGAAAGGGATCTAGCTGCTTGCTGAAGGGGATCCCCTTTGGACTCTGAGGGGCTTTGCCAGAGCAACGTCACTGCCACTCCCAAATTCAGAATAAAACTCAGACCAAACTCTGCTTCCCGGCGTCATCCAGTGCTTGGTGTCCCTGCTAATGCTGTGGTGCAGAGTGTCACAGCCTGGTGGCTCTGACTCATCCATCTGACAGTGCCTTCTTGGCTGATTTAATCTCCCAATCCTATTTTTAGAGGTTGGCTTGGGCTAGGGAGGGAGGAATATGGGACGGTGGGTGTGACATAGGGAACAGCAGGGGGATTTGAGGTTAGCAGCTGTGCTCATCCAGCAGCACCCTGTGCTCCTCATCCCTGTTTCCAGACCAGCAAGGTGAGTGTTGAGGGACATTCCCTGCACCTGAGGCTTTTACGTGGCATTTCTTTACACAAAGAAAAGCAAATAGACTCAAGCAGGACGTCATTGAGAGAGCCAACGTGCACCAAACCAGGTGGGCAGACACCAGCTGGGAAACAAAATCAGAGCCTTGCAACCACATCCTGGCGGCAGGGACCCCCCAAGGCACACTGGGGGTTCATCCCAGTGCTCCTCCAAATCTACATGTCACTGCACCCATGGCTTGTTCCACCACTGGCTTTAACCAAAGAGTCCTGAGAGGAGACTGCATTCCTGGCTCGGGCTCAGCACAGGGACCTCAAGCACCTGCTGTTGGAGCACCCAGCAAACATCAGGCTGGGAACATCAGACCAGACCCACCCCTAAGTCCTCAGCCTCTAAACCCCTTTTGGGGCCAAGATTCCCACGTTGAGGTTGGACCCACTAAACACCAACTTGTTTGTTGGAAAAACAACCCTAAACCCATTTCCCCTGGGTAAATGAGCTGGGTGAGTCCCTGGCAGGGACAGGATGGCGCCTTTCATCCTCCAGGTCACCCACGGAATCAAAGGCTCCAACAGCCCAATAATGCCAGGGCTTTGAAGAGACCAGACCATCCCCCCCAGGCACCCCCGGGTGCTAAATCCAGCCCAAAACAGGTGACACCACCCCTGTCCCCACTCACCCAGTGCCACCGTGGTGTTCAGGTTAGGCCATTTTCATGCATTTTGCTGAATGGGCCAAGCCGGGGAAAGAAGTTGAATTTTGTGGATGTGAGAAAAGAGGATGAGAGAAAGAGGAAGGCTCATCCTGCCCACCCCAGCAGGGTGGGGCTGCAACTCAGTTCACTTCCCCGGCACCGCTGTCCCCAGGGCGGCCCTACCACCAGCTCGTCACATCCTGAAGTCTCTGCTGCCATCTAGTGCAATGAACCTCCTTGGCCTCTCCGTCGGGAGCATCCCTGCCCCTTGTCCCCACGAGAGGATGGGCTGTCCTCATGTCATCCACATCCTGAAGGAACATTGGGACGCCACAGATCTTGGGGTGCCCCGTTTTGGGGCTCACAGCCTAGCACCGCTGTGGAGGACGCTGGTGAGAGACAATGATGTGCTAGAAAATCCTGGGTTTATTTTCATTTCATTTAAAAGCCGTTCCAAGCCCAGAGCGAGCAGCAAGCTCTTCCCCAGGGCGCCAGGATTTGGCCCCGTCAGCACTTGTAGTTCCCAAAAAACCAGGAAAGGAAACCCAAAGGAATCACACGGGTATCACCTGCCACCCCAGTGTGCTCCCGGGGGGACTGTGGGACAAATCCTGCAGGACAAATCCTACAGCACTGAGCTCCATGCAGTGACAAGGTTTAACACAAACCAGGGCACAGACGCTGCACTCTGGGACATTCCCCAGTGCCAGCCACGGGCTCCTTTCCGATGTCTTAATGGGGAGAGCAGGATTAACAAAGTCCACTGGTGCAGGGTGTGGAACCCAGCGAGGACATCTGGTCTGGGGGACCTTAAAGTGCTTTGCAAGGGACACACACACACACACACACACACACCCCCCTCTCTGAGCCCAGTGCTCCAGGAGAGAAGAGCTGGGGGGCCCTGGCTTGTACCCTCACCTTCGTGTGTGGGATAAATAACACCCCACAGGGCTAGTGGGCCCTTTCTCCCCGTCCCCACAGATCCCTGTCTCCAGGGCCATTCTTCCAGGAACATTCCCAAGGATACTAAGACAGAGCAAACAGGTAGGTTCTCCCAGAGTAGCAGTGGCAACTCATGCACATTTCTGGGGGTTCCTGGTGAGCCCAAGGTCATCTTTTTACAAGAAAAAACCAAGCCTGAAATAAAAACCAGCATCCATTTTAGCAGCAAGTCCTAAAGGAAGATCCAAGTGCTTGACAGCCCCGAGCCATTGTCCAGTGCTACAGCACAGCAGTGTCCCAGGGAGAAAACAGGTTTCCAGTGGGATGGGGAGTTGGCACTGGTGGCCAGAGCATGGCTGGAAAGTCCCACCAGGAGCGAGTGCCCGAAGAAAGAGAGAAAATACTTGGTCCCATTCTAGCGGCCGAGAGGAAGCTGGACCACATGTAACAGCCACGGTTGGGAGGACACAGCACCGGGATCCGTGGGCAGGGTGCCACCACCTCAGTGTCCATCCTCAGCCAGCACCCCACGAATGGTCACCTGCAAGCAGGGAGTGGGTAAGATGGGATGAGTGACTGCAGAGGCTCCAGATCCCATCCTGGTGCCTTCTGATGTCCTCAGCCCAAGGGGATTCCCCTCCTGTCCATCCCATTCTGATGCCCATGCCCTTAGCCCTCAGGCACAGCCCAGCTCCAAGGAGATGTCCTGGTGCTTCCTACAACTGGAGAACCAGCCCCAAATCAATGAGGAAACCTCTTCCCAAGCTCCAGAGTCTCAGGGACAGCAGAGCTTCCCAGTCACTCAAGCCAGTAGTTGATAGGATCATTGTGGGTTCTGTCACTGGCCACCAGCAGGCCCAGGATAAGCAACAAACCATTCCTCAGACACATCACAGAGCAGACCCGTTTCTCTTTGCACCCACATTCCCTCAAGTCCTCCACTCACCGCACGGCCTGTGGGTCCCAAAATGTCCTTGAGGGTTCCCTCACCTCCTGTGCCCGCGGGAGAGGTAATCCCGGTTCAGAGAGCAGAGCTGCTGCTCCAGACGGAAGATGCGGAATGCCAGGTATGAGGAGGACACGACCAGGAGACAGATGCTGGGAGCAGAGGAACAAGCCAAACACCTGGTTGAGACTGAGTGTCCAGTGTCCAGTGTCCCCCCAGCTTCCCTGAGCCTTCAGCACTTACAGCACAATGAAGATCTTCAGGAGCTGGTAGTCTGAGGGTCTCAGCTCTGCCACACAGCTCTGCTCCACCTCCAGCTCTTCCTCGGTATTTATTGCACTTTCTGAAAGCAAACTCAGAGTCAGCAGCACAGCCATACTTGGCTGATGCTCCTGCTCCTCTAGCAACTACAAAACATCAAATATTCCTCCCTCATGGCCTCAGACCCTGCAGTCAGGAGACCCCAGCCCATCCCCAGGACTCCACTGCTGATTCTCAGCCTGATCTGTAAGGCAGAATTCCCCTGCACAAGAGCTAGAGGATGGATGAACAAACTTTTATGGAAGTTATCACCCAGTACCATGTGGAGCAGGGCAAAAGCCCATGTCCCTCACCCGAAACCAGTGGCTCCTCAGAGGTGAAGGAGCTCTCCTTGGCACTCAGGCTGCTGACAGAGGTCCGGTGGATGCACTGGTAGTTGGCATCTGGCAGTGACAGTGACAGTGAGGTAGGTGACACCTTCCTCCACTTGCCCTCTGGGACAATCACCTCCTGTGGGAACAGTCTTGGTGAGCCATAAATGAAACCACCAGTGCCACAGATATGATGGGGCCCAATTCAAACCTTACAGCATCTCCATGGAGCACCAGCACATTCAAAACATCATCCTGAGGGAGAGTTGGTCTTCCATAATGGCTCCATGGGAATAGAGGTTCTTATTACCGTAGAAGGACCTGCCCTGGGCACCCCACACCTGCCCCAAATACCAGCTGCTGTGTCCTCCACCCCTTGAAGTTCAGGGTGGTCACCTGGAATTCTGCAGCATACCCCAAACAGGGAAAACAAGTGTCCCAAAAAGACAACAAACCAAGTGGGGTGGCAGCTGGCACAGAGAGGGGCTCCCCCAACAGAGAGTTTCCAGGGCTGGAGCTGACAAAGGGCTGCATCCCACCAAACCAACTGCAGATGCTGCCAGATCAGCCTGAGTCACTCCCAATTCTTGAAATGAATCTTTAACCCCTGGGGTGTCACCAGACCGTGGGTGACATGTCACCTGTCACCCTCTAGTGCACCCCAACTGTCACCTCCTGCACCCAGCTTGAGGCTCAGGACCAGCAGCTATGGAGGACACCCTTCTCCAAAGGTGTAGGATGTGGCTCCCCATGCTCCCTGGATCATGCCACGGTTCAGCCCTCTCCCACCATCCTACTCATCCCGCAGGTTTTTGGATAGCTCAGCCACGTTCCCAGCTGTGAACATCATCAGCTGTCGGGGAGCAGAGTGACGGCATTTTCCACATCACTCTGAAGTCTGTCTGTCTACAAACAGACAGAGTCACTGGCTGTGCTCAGCTGGGTCCTCCTGACCCATCTGCTCCTGCCAAGTCTGGGGATGAGGATCCCAGAGGACAAGCTGTGATGGCAACAGGCGTGACCTTGCACAACCTTTGACACCGACAGAAGAACCAAGAGAAGAACCAACTCTCTCCTGACTCTCTGAGCAGCCACCAGACAGTGTTAAACACACCAAGGGGACCAGGCGAGCCCTCTCCACCCACACCATGAGGTCAGGGGGTCTCTCCTGTCCCAGAGCTGCCGTGACCCTCACCAGTGACACAGAGTCCGGCTCCTCCGACAGCTCCTTCAGACTCAAGCTCTTCTTACTGGAAACCTAGATTGGAGGAAAGGATCAGGCATTACAGGGCCATCTCTCCCTGCCTCAGCCTCAGCCACAGAATAGAATTTGGGCTTTTCTGCTGAGACTGTGAAGAGCAGCTGCTAGATCTTACAATCACAGGGATTTGGGGCATGAGGAAAGGGCACTGCATCTCTGCTTCCCATCACCAAAAACCTGGTGGGGCCATGGTTGGGCCACAGACTTATCCACCATGGACAGGGTAAAACATCAGGGGGGTAAAAAAAAGAAGGGTACATCTGGGAAGAGCCCAGCACATTTCAAAGAATAAATCCCCCAGTTTGGCAACAGGGCTGAATCACCTAAATCACTGCTCTGGCACAGCTGGCACCATCCTAGGCAAGGCAGGACTCCTGCATGGCTTCCCACATGCTTCAAAGTCAGGGAGGAGAGGTCCCCACAGTCATCCTCTCCAGCTTAAGGGATGATGGATGTCTTCACCCACTTAATTTAAATTCTTTTTTAACCTTGTACCATTTTTTCTCCCCTCAAAACTTAAGATCTGGGCAAAAGGCATCAATGTTAAGAGTGGCAGAACTAGTATTACCACCAGATTATAAATAATTCATATCCACGCCCTGAGAGAGAGCAGAAACTCAGGGCTCTGCCTCATCCATGACCCAGAAAAGCCCACGGGGACAGAACGTGCCCGAGGCATGGCTCCTGCCCCTGTTCCCATCTCTTGCTGCAGAGCGAGGATGCTGGTAAATGGAGAGGGCTTTGAGAGCAGTCCAAAGCCTTGGAGGCAGTGATGAAGAGCTGTGCTCAGCCCAAAGGGCAGGTGCAGAGCCTCAGGGCCATGGACACACAGTGGAACACAGAGTGGGGGTACCTGCAGGTGGGTGCAGACTCTCCTCAGGACGTCATAGACACTGTCACGAGAGATGAGGGATACAAAGATGTACTGCAAGAGAAGGAGATGAGAGATTCTCCTTATCCCCACTCCAGTTCTCCACAGGCAGAGACAGGCAGAGATGTCATGCCCTTGAATCTCCCCATTTTCAGGAGCCATATCTCCCCCACAGGCACTTCCCTGAGGAGTTTCCCTGCTGTTATTTTTGCAGCCTGCTAAAACCTGGACCAGATTTTTTTGGGCCAGTCTTGCTCAGCTGCTGTTACTACAGCTTTCCCATGCTCAAACCCAGAGGGACACAGCAGCAAATGGTGCCAGGACCTACGGAAAACCTCCCCAGAGATGGAAGGGACACAGGGCTCCATTAACCATGCTTGACACAGAGCTCCCGGGTGATGTGCAGGGCAGGCACCCATATGGCTTTGAATGCCCAAATCCTGCCCTGTGCCATTCCCTGCTAAAACCCACCTTCCAAATTCTGCAGAAACAACTGCCTCCCAAAATCTTGCAGGAACAACCCCCTCCCTGACAGGGACAGGCAACACACAGTGCTGGCAGCAGCACCCAGGCAGGCGAGGATTTGGACATGCTACATCAGCTCACTGCAGCCAATAACATCCAACGGGATTTAAAAGCTGGAAACACAGCCCCGTATCCAAGTTTTCTGCCAGCTCTGGCTGAATGCCAGCCCAAACCCTTTCCCTCCTTGTGTTTAAGGAGTTTAAAGGTTTTGCATGAGCCTGGCAGGGATTTGTCAGGCTCGGCCGAGTTTCACTTGGGCTTTGCTTTGCCCAGGAACAAAGTGAAATTCAGGAACAAAAGCAAAGCTGTGGTGTTTGCCCTGGCTGGCAGCCAGCACAGAGAGCAATGCTCACTTCCTAACCAGGGATGGGAATCACTTTGTTCCCTGCTCTCAAATCACATCCAGTTCGGACCTGGGCATCTGCTGGGTGCTGGTGTTACCTTTCTGCTGGCAGTGGTGGTGATGGCCAGGCCATTGGGCAGCAGCCGAGCAGTCTTGTGCTTCTTTATCAGCTGCACAGATACCACTGGGATCACAACCTATGGGGCAGGAACACAGGAATGGACACAGCATAGTATCATCCAGCCAGCCTCCCTAAGACCCACCAGGAGAGCCCCCTGTGCAAGCCCAGGGAGGGTGAAAAATAAGGCAGGATGTTATTTTTGGCAGGGTAACTTTGCTGAAACCTCCAGCTTCCTTCAGGTATTTGTTTAAAGCATCACATATGAATAATTCAGTCCTTCAGCCCAGTTTTAAAGGAAGTCATCTCTCCCCAAGATCCCCGTCAGCCACAAGACTAATGGGGAAGCATTAGACTGTAAATCAAGAAGAAAAGCCAAGAGAGATTCAAATCTCACCCCCTCTAAAACCTTTGATCTTCTTTCAAGCGCCATTGCGGCTGAAAGGAGGTTTTGCATCAGGGAATTTTAAACCAAACCAGTATTTGGTTTCCCCAGGCTGATACCACAGGTCATCAGAGGGGGAGGCATGGCCCTGCTCCCCTTCTCACTGGAGGCTTTTATTGGGGATTTTGGTGGTATTTGAGTACAGGAGGGGATAAACTGTGGTTAAAAGCCCTGAGAGAACAGGGTGAGTAGGTGCCCACACTACCTTAATGTCCTTCCCAAAAAGGTTTGCGTAGAAGCAGAGCCAGTTGGGGGAGATGTAAAGCCTTCCCTGGATGAGGATATCTCTCTGGAGTGCACAGGAGCAAACTGCAAGGCAGAGAGAGAGCCGTGGCAATCCCCGTGCCGGATCCTGCCACCTCCGTGCCCATCCCTCACCCCGCCACCCACCTTTCAGCACGCTCTCCTCCGTCGGGATGTCCTTGAACAGCTTGTGGTACTGGGAGTTGTACTTGCTAGCAGCCTGAAAGCAAAGCAGAGCAAAGTTATCCGGTGACCTTGCCGATAAGGAGACCCAAAAATCCCTCTCCTGCAAGAAAACCTCCCCCTGCCCGCACCCGGGACCGGCGCAGGGGGGTCCCACCGGGCTGGGAACGGGAGCCCCGACGGATTAGAGGAAGGTTGGATGATCCAGCGCCCAGCGAAGGCTGTGCCATCCTCCCGGATGAACATTTCCCTGAATATCTACGGAGGCTGCTGAGCCTCGGCGAGGAGCCGGTTCTCTGCCGGGCTCATCTGCAGGCAGTTTATTTTGCCCAGCGGTTTCTCTCCTCCTCCTCCTCCTCTCCCCTTATCCGGGACACGGTGACAACACTTGCTTTGCGCCCATCGCGCCGTGCCATCCAGCTATTTATACTCCCGGCGCTGCTTCAAAGCCTGCCGACAACCACGGCGGGAGGCTCGGTGGGTCAGCCCCGAAACGCTCCTGTGGCGAAGGTAAAGCTCCAAAGCGTTTCCATAAATCCGCTCAACTGGTCTCCTGTAAGGCAGCTCTGTGCCCCTCCTGCCCCCAGGATGCTCCCCAGGGGCTGTCCCACAGCAGGGACAGCTGCCCTCCAAATTCCAGGCGAGGAGCTGCTTTGTCAGGATGCAGAGAAGGCTGGCACAGCAAGGCTGGTTTGTGCTGCCCACAGGAACAAGGTCACCTTTGCTCTGCCCACCTTGTCACCAGAGGATCAGGCCCTAAGAGGATCAAGATGCAGCAGCACCTGGAGTTGGCTCAGACACCTCCCAGAGGGATGCTGGGATGGTGGGGGTGCCAGTGGGAATGTTCCAGGAGAACACGGAGGGCATTACCACCCAGAAACACCCCCTGGTCCCAGCACAAATCCACTGCTGGCCCTGTCACCCTCCCAGATGCCTCTGAGGAAATAGAAAAATGGTTTTCTCCTCCATTTTCTTCATGGAGAAAGGCAAAATGCCACTTCCTGTCACTCCTTCCTCTTTCAGAGCACCTCTTATCTGTAGATGGACCAAAAGCATCTAGTTTGGGCATGATTTGAACAACCAAAAGGGTTCAAATGGACAGAAATTTAAATGCTCTCAGTCAACACTTCCATTTTCTCCTTTGCTCTAGATGAAAAATCCTTGAAGCATTTGCAAGGCAGAGCACAGGCCACACAAAGCCTTCACCAGGTCTCCTGATATTAAATACAGGAGACTCTGCCCCATATCAGAAGCTGCCTCCAGCTCCTTCAGCCCACACCTGAGACCCCAGATGGGCTCCTCCTGAGGCAACAGGCTACAACACAGCAGCCTGGTCATTCCCAAAGCCAAAGGCTTACCACATCCCGGTGGCATTTCTTGATGTCCTCATCCTTGAGGGTTTCATTCAGGCGGAGGCTGGAAGGAAAAACAACAATCACCAGGTAAGCAAAGAGGCACAGGTCTCTCACCCACCCCCTAAAACAAATGTGCTGCAATATGAGACATGGAAAAATGTAAAGGACTGAAAAGAGACACCAGGAAGCCACATTTGGGGTGTCTCAATGATTTATGGTGACATTAGGCTTTGCTGAGGCTCAGTACTGGCTGTTGAGGACTGATGTCTGATGAGAGCCAGTGAAGGCATCAGGACCAAGGTACCTCACACATCCCAGCTCTAGGGGAAGGAGCCCAGAGCTGACCTGGCAGCAGCTTGGGACAGGCTGGAAATTGGAAATGTGCAGCTTTGGCTGGGGCAAAGATTCCTGAGGGAAAACAGAAGCAGGAGTTTGGGAATGTGCCTGAGCAGGAGGATGGATTCAGCTTTGGCTGTGCACAGGGACATCCATCCACATCCATATGAAAGGACAAACCATGGAGGGAGCAATATCCTACCAACAACCTCAGCAGTGGGAATAACGTCCCCTTCCCCAAACCCCTTTCACCTCCCTGTTTCATACCCACAATATTACAAGGATGAAACAAATTTGGGCCTCGCTGTGCCCTGTCCCAGTTGGCAGGCAGTATTCAGGGCTCAAAGGCAGCAGGAATGCCACAGCAGGAGGGAAAAAAGAGAACACACAAGCACACACAGACCCCGGGACGCTGCTCCTCACCTGCCGTCGAGGGAATCCAAACTCTTCTGTTTGTGGGACACCTCCAGCTTCTCACGACTGTGCCTGGGCTCGGGGCTCTTCAGGGGAGCTGCCTTCTCATGCATCGGCGTGGCACTGCAAGAACACACCCGTCAGCCCCCTAGGGAAAGGGGAAAAATGGGTCTGGAGCTGTAAATCTGTTCCCTTCAATCCCAGCTTGCACAGAGACCTCAGAATGTGCCGCTCAAGGACAGCAAGAATATTTCTGCTATTTCTCAAGTCACGTGGAGAGGAAAAAAAAAAAAGCCATTTTTCTGCCAGGGACTCCCCAGCGCTCACAACAGAGCAGCCAAATTGCTGTGGCTCCCTGGGATAACACCCTCCAAAGCACAGACTCTCCTCCTTAAGGGCTAGAAGTTGGGATGGGAAAAACCACAGGTCCACGAAACTCCTTGGGGGGACGGATTTCAGCCAGGCTCTGCTCCTCTTGGTCGGCAAAACACTATCTTCCCAGGGCAGAGCCACCACCAGGTAGGCTAGAGCCAGTTATTTACCAAAGGGAATGCTATCAGAGGTGCTTATCAGCCACAGCAGGTAAAGTAAACATGGGCCCAGCGCCCAGGGCAGTTTATCACTTGGCAAGCCACAAAGGTGATACTTCCACCCTCCGCAAACCATCACTGGAGATTGCTGCGGCACTGGCAGCCAAGCCGAGCACGATCCCAGGGGACCGGTGGCACAGCAGAGCCAGCAAACAGCCACAGAGCCATGGAGAGGAAATTATTCCAGGGAAAGCACTCAGCTCACTGGGCAGGGGGTGGTGCAGGGGCAGATGGGGTGCCAGCAGGACAGGATGAGGGCCAGCAGGCGGGACAAGCAGAGAGCTGGAGTGCATCCCGGTGCCCGTGGGGATGATGCTGTGACAGTGCGTCACAGCCGAGGCCAAGAAGCCAACTAAACTTCCTACGCTCTGAGAGCAGCTCCTTTACCACCTGTACTTCCCTAAATACATCCTGCTCCTGCTCCAAGGGGCTCATCTGAAGGAAAACCCAGGGAAATAATCCCCCCTGACTCGGGAAGAGCCAGGATAGGGGTGCTGCATCCCAGCAGATGGATCCCAGCTGGATCTCAGCCCAAAATGGCTGAGAGCTGAAGCCACGTGAGCTCCCACATCCCCACAGCCTCAGAGCCCTGACCAAAACACTGTCCAGGTGCAATGGAGCCGAGCTGACTCCCAGCTGGAGGCACAGGGAATGGTCCCACAACAGGTGACACATACATGGGGGCACAGGAGAACCAAACAGAAGTCATTGGTGCCATGTGGCTGGAAACAGGCTGGGAAATAGCTCCTGGATCCCCACAGCCACTGTTGGCAAAGATCTGCCTGCACAGCCCAGGACTCCGAGCACTGCAGGGATGGGATGGACATGCCAAGGTTGTGAGTTTTTAGGAGTTCAGGTCAAAGGATGTGTCAGGAAGGGAAAGGTGCACCAAAATAAATCCCTTGGCATGGCACCAAATGATGTTTTCCCTGCCTGATCCTCAGGCATCCTGTGCCAGGGGATGACACGCTGCCCTGAAGCTGAAACTCCTGTCATGGACGCACCAAAGCCTTCATCTGCCCTTCTCTGCTGCAGGAAAGGGACCTGATCTGGAGCCTCCTTGTCCAGAGCTCAGCACTCTCTGGCTTCCCTCACGTTATCCCCTAAATCCCCAAGCGCCCGCACTCCTTAATCCGGGTGAGCGGATTTATCCCCAACCAACGCTGACACCGAGGGGCACCACACAGGGATCAGGCAAAGGCATCAGAGCCCTCTCAGGTCACCAAACACACAGAAATCCCCTAAAATGAGAAAAAAACACAGGCTGGAAAGCACTTGGAAGTGCTGCATCCTTGTTTTCTCTCCCTCTCATGGCCACCATCAGGGACAACTCCTGGGCAAACTGATCCTGGACACAGCGCTGGCAAAGGGATGATCCAGGGAGAGTCTGGGGCTGTGAGGAGCATCCTTAGCCCCCGCAGGGACATTGCAGGAGCTGCTTTGTCTCCTCTCTTCCTCCATCCTGGCTCCTAGATGGATCAGGGACACACATCCAGAGTTTGGGAGCACACGATAAGTTTGGGCAGCAGGAATAGGGAGGTTTCTCTTCCAGGAGGTGCTTCCAGTGCCAAAACAGTCAGGAAAACATTCTCTAGCAACTCTTACTGTTACCTTCCTCAAAGAATGTGCTCAGTAGGAAGCTGGTCCTGAGGTAAACTCACCATCCCAAGTGTTCCAAAAGTGGAACAGGCAGAACAAAAGCAGTCAGAGTTCAGAGCTCCTGAGAGGAGGCAGAGAAGGTGGGTGTAGAAGTTCCCAGCAAAGCAAAAACAATCCAGCGACCTAGTACCCCTTTGCCCATTTCTGACACCCCCTCCCCGCCCACACCGGCTCCCCGAACCCCCAGGTTTTGCCAAGCGAAACCCAGTGCTTCTCCCTCCCACGGGATCGGCGTCTCCGTTCCCTTACGCGGCGCTGGGATCCAGCCTGGAAAAGGTCCGGCGCGAGCCCCTCCGTCGGCGAACGACTTCCGCTGGATCCCTTCCCCGCTGCCGGAGGCCGGAGCGAGCCGGGCAGGGATCCCGCCTCCCAGCGAGCCCTAGGAGGCTCAGAGGCGGAGGAAGGCACCGGCGAGCGGGCGGCCGCCGCCACAGCGAGCCCGGGCCGGATTCGGCGAGCTGCCCTTGGTCCCGGCGTCCAAGGTCATTTCAGTCCCGCGTGTCGGAGCTGGAGCGGAGCCACCCCGGGATGCTGGAGGGGAACGGCCGAAGGCGAGCGGCGCTGGCAGGAGAGAATGAGGCGCGACGTCAAGGCCGAAGGGAGCCACCCGCGTGTCCCTCCCGCAATGTCCCCGGTGTTCTCCGCCCCGGGAACCGGGGAGTCACGGCCGGGACAGAGCCGAGACCCCGGTCCCGTGATGTCCGCGGTGCCCGGGCGCTGGGTCTCACCGGGAGCCGCTCCGAGCGCCCCGCGGCACGGAGGGAGGTGACCCCCGACCTGCGGTGCTGTGCGGGCACGGTGGGACTGCGGGTCTCGGCCACCCCCGGGGCCGCACCCGGGGCAGTCCCGGCGCAGATCCCATCCCCGCCCACGCTCAGAGCCCCTCAGGCTAAGCGGGCGGGTCCCCGGCAGGCAGCGACGGGACTCCTCCCCGGCCGGGTCCCGCCTGATCCGGTCCGGTCCGTCTCCTCAGGGAATGGGCGAGGGGGTGTCGGTGTTTCCGCGCTCTCCTTAGCGCGGCGCCGCCGGCCGGGACAGGCCGAGGGGCAGCACCGGCTCCGCGGCGGCGGCGGGAGGGACGCGTCCCTGGCACCCTCCGGCCCCGAACCCCTTCCTGGCCCCAACCCC
>VWYP01035022.1:18674-40297 GCA_013400435.1 Pycnonotus jocosus
ATACCAACAGATGACTCCAGCCCGGCCACTCCCTCCCTTGAACCTCTATCCCCAGTAGAGACCCCTCCATCAGAGCCTGCTTCAGCCCGTCCTAGCACTCCTCCACTGGCATCCCTTCAAACTGCAGCACATCCTCCCAGCCCCTGCAGACCCCCACACCAGACCCCGCTAATGCCTGCACATCCCAGATCTGACATCCCTGCTGACACCTTCACCAGATCCCCACTCCAAACTCTAAGCACTTCCCCACCCTTACAGACCCCCCAGCTCCTGTAGCCCTTCTCCATCAGATCTTCCCCTACCCCTACAGACTCCCCACCAACCCCCAAGGAGCAGCTCAGGCCGGCAGGTGCTTCAGCTTCTCTTTATTGATGGACAGTTGTGCTCTCCCACCCCAAGGCCCATCAGAGTGCTGGGTAAGTGGAGGGCTCTGGGGTGGTGGGGGAACAAGACTAACACAGGAGACAACGCTGCAAGGGGAGCACGGGAAGCTCTGTGCATGGAACCAACACCTTTCCCCTGCCCCCATCCCTGAAACAATCAGCTGGGAAAAGCTAGGTCTGCCTTGGATTGGGTCTGGGGAGGCATGTGGCCATACAGGAGTGGGGAATAGCAGCTTGCCTCGAGCAAGGAGGGGTCCAGCAGAACCATCGGCCACACATTGTCTCTCCCCTTCCCCAAAACCCCACACCAGGGCCAAGGAAAGGAACATTTCACACCCCAAGGACAATCACCAGGAAAGAAGAGTCCCAGCAGCACAGAAACCTCCTATGCTGACTTCAACAACATATCAAGGAAGGACTTCAACTACAGGGAGAGGTTTTTTAAAAAACTAAACACTTCAAGTATATTTTTTTAGTGATTTAAGGTCTCTTGCCCCTGCTGTTGCTGCACTGCGTGGTGTTTAGCAACCTACATCCACTCTAGGGACATGGAGAACAGCGCAAGCGATGGCTGGTCTACTGCAAGGGGAGACAGAGCAGAGGGAGGGGACTGGGGTGGTGGGAGGGGAGCGGGGCAGGAAGGCCCAGTGGGCGCTCAGGGTACGGGCACCACACGCATGGTGTTGGTGTAGCCAGAGCCAGGGCGCCAGCCCGTCAGCACAATCACCAGGTCACCAGTCTTGAAGAACCCTCGAGCTTTACCTAGAGGAGAAGAGAGAGGTGTAAGAGCCCAATCCCATCCTGTCCAGCCATGGAGCAACAGTGCTCATCATCCACTCCCCAAGTCACCAAGGCTGCCTGTGCCACAGCAGTTGGGGCTCCAGGAGGGTATCAAAACTCCATGTCCCTGCTGCCCACCCATCTGACACCCTTCACCTCTGCTTTGGGGGTCTCTGCAACAGAGCTCAAAATTCCACAGTGCAGGATTTGGAGGGGGTGCAGGATAGAGTCAACCCCCTTCAGGCTTTCCTTGTCCCTCAGGAGTGGTGAGTTTTACAGTTCCATCACTCACCACCACAAACCCAACCTGGCTGTCTGTTGGAAACTCCTTAAAGACAGCTGTGCCAAACCCACCAGCCCATTTCCCAACCGGACACGGTTCTGCTCATGCAACCACCACCCATTTCCCGTCCGGATCCAGTTACCACATAGGCAGCCAGTTCCTCTCTTCACATCATCAGCCCTTACCAGTGACCCCAAAGCACCACCTGGGTGCTCAGGGCCACCACATCCCACCAGGGCCATGTTCCAGGGTAGGGGGAGCAGTGCCACTCACCAACATTCATGCCCAGGGTGACGCGCAGGTCCACGTCCTCAGCCCAGGCATCGTGGGCAGCGTCTTTGCAGAGCACGGGGAAGATGCCGCGGTACAGGTGGGCCTGGCGCGCCGTCTGCTCATTGCGGGTGACGGCAATGATGGGGGCCCGCGGGCGGTACCGTGACACCAGGTGTGCCGACCTGCAGGGAAAACAGCCACAGTGGGGCTCCACACAGCCACCTGGGAATGGCCTGGGGGAGCACAATAGCCCCAAGGCCTGTCAGCCACAAGGGCTCGCCAAAACCTGAGGGAGACGTGACCCTTCGCTACCAGAGCCACTCACCAACCAGCTCAACGCTCTGCTGGACTCCCAGTTAGATAACTGGGCAGACCATCCCTGGCTATCCCCACTGGTGGTGACAATCTCCTCACCTCCCAGCTTAGCAAGTGCCATCAGGGTGTTTTGGTCCCCGAACAAGCCTTTACTTGTTTCTGTTGCTACGTTAGGGTGGCGAGGTGCCATTTATTCTGGCCTCTGCAAGCAGGCCTTGGCATCTCAACAGGGGTCCCTGAAAGTTCCCTGTTTTGAGGAACTCCTGGTTTTCAGGGTGGAAAGAGCTGGTGCCAGCAGCGCTGCCCAAAGCATGCCAAGGAGGAAGTCATCTGCCTCTTAGCCACCTGCTGAAGCCAGCAAACAGGCCAGTTCCTCCACACAGAGCTCTGCTCCTGTACCCCATGGGAAGCAAATGCAGCAGAGGCCAAAATTTATACAGGGAAGTTGGGAAGTCTTTATACTGGGAAGTCTTTAAAATGCCTTAAAATAGCAGCAGCACAGCCCAGGTGGGGATTAGACTACAGCTTTCCTTTCTGTGAGCACTGCAAACAGATTCAAACTGCAAGGCTGTGGCATCTGCAGCTCCGTCTTTCCAACAGACATGCTGGTGTCTCCACTTGCTTTTGCAGCCTCGTTTAGTGGAGCCAAGCTCAGCAACACTCAGATGCCAAGTTTGCTGCTTAAAGCCAGCAGACTGCTCCAAGCACCCAACCACACATGCCAGCTCTCAGACAATCCTTCCCACACTGTCCGAGTCACCTCCCAGGAGATCCAGGTACTCACAAGAGTTAACCAAATCCAATGCTAAAAATATTCAAATATCAGAGTTCAAATATCTTTAAAAAGGTCAAGTGTAAAGTCAGAACATATGACAAAGAAACATTAGAAGCACGAGGGTAACCAGAACTCGGTGCTTATAGTTACCTCGTCATCTCTGCAGAAAGTAATTTTCTGCTCAAAATCATTTTAAGCTGTACATTTTGGTGAAGGTTTCACCAATGGTCCACATCTTCAGGTACTCAGCTTACACAAGCACATCTCTACTGTTGCACTACTGCTTTGGTGTGAATCCAGTGTGAGAAATCCTGATTTCCTTCCAGAAAGCGGTCTGAGACTTATGGTTGGACATGCTTTGGGAGCAGGCAGCCCAATTCCTCTAGATGGAAGAGCTGATCCATGAGGCTCCAGCTCCTATTCCATAACTGAAAGAACAAGTCTCTGCTTGGCAGCTGTCACCGTTGCTGGACAGAAATCCCAAAATGTATTGTTCCAGCACATTTTGCCTGCAGCCACTGAGCTCACCTGGTGCCTGCCAGATGCCTGTCTGTGCAGAGAGATTACCTGCAGACAGGCACAAGGAATCCTAGAAGAGGACATTTGCAACATTTTCCATTTCTCTGTCTACAAATTCTAGGCTGTGCAGTCCCTCTTCGCCCCTTGGGCTCAGGCAAGCAAGGCTGATGACTGCGAAGTCCAGCAAGGGACTGATAATTTGGATGCTGCTACAAAAGGCAAAAGCCTTGATTAAAAAAAAAAAAATTCTGCATCCACTGAACTTCTGCCTCACTGTTACATTGATGACTTCTTGCCAAGAAATTTGAATTGAAGCTGCAACACTTATTTTCCCTTGGCTCTTCCAGCTGGCGTGACTGCCACTTGCAGCAGTGAGGAGAGGCTGGGCTCGGAGCTGGTGCCATGCTGGCAGAGGCAGGCCGAGGACTCAAAGCGTAGGGATGTGTGTCCATCTCCTGAGGAACCAGCGCTGCCAGAACCTGACTCCATCGGTCTCTCAAAGCCATGTTTTTGGGATTCTCCTTCCCCCACCCTGTCACACAGCAGGCTTGACCTGGGGGCACCTGTTCCCTCCTACCTTCCAGACTTGGTGAGGACAATAATGGCCCCGCTGCAGCACTTGAAGGACGCTTCCACAGCGCCAACTGCAGCGGCCTCAGTGGGGTCGCAGTTGAGGGGGGTCAGCCGACGCAATTCCTCAAACAACTGCCTGTGAAAGATGGCGGCTTCGGCCTCCCGGGCAATCTACAAGAGCAACACGCGTTCGGAGACAACACTCACGGCAGGCGCTCGGGCACAGGGCAGGGCGAGGTGCTCCAGCACAGGCTGCCACATCCGTATGCCAGCCTTGACACTGGCATTCATCAGCGAGCCCAGACTGAGCTCAGCCCAACAGCACATCCCTGCACAGGACCCACTCAATTCCCAAGGGTTCTTTTTGCAACAGTGGCACCTCACCCTGCCAAGCCCACACTCAGGTGACACTCATGCCAACTGCCAGGCACTCTCGCTCTGCT
The DNA here is from genome assembly GCA_013400435.1 of Pycnonotus jocosus. Lineage (NCBI taxonomy): Eukaryota > Metazoa > Chordata > Aves > Passeriformes > Pycnonotidae > Pycnonotus > Pycnonotus jocosus. The sequence goes on from VWYP01035022.1 coordinate 23,019, forward strand.
CCTGCCTGCTGGGGTCCCTCCCTGGCACAGGGTCAGCTCACATGGCAGCAGTTAAACAAGGCTGGCACGGGCAGCGAGCAGCTGGGCCAAAGACTGCAGTGTTAGAGTGCAGCGTGTTTTGCCACGGGAAGGGCTGGCCCAAGCCCCCTCTCTGAGCCCTACCTGCCGGACTCGGTCAGAACTAGCAGGGCTGCAGCTAGGCACTTAAAAGAGGCCTCCACTGCGCCCGCCGCCATGGCATCGGCAGGGTCCCTGTGGTTAACATTGAGGCGTAAAATTTCTTCGAACAGCTGACGATGAAACATTGCGGCCTCAGCCTCGCGGGCGATCTGCAGGCCCGAGTGGGAGGGAAGGAGGAGAACAGAGGAAAGAGAAGAAGGAAAGATACACCAGAGGAACATGAGATCACATTAACTTGCTTAATTATCATAGTAATGCATGCAAGAGGGGTTTAAGATGAAGCTGTGAAGCTTTTTGGCTCTCAGGTTTTGACTCTGTTAAATGCAACCCAGACTAAGATTCACCATACTATGGGACTGCCAGGCCCCAGTGCCCAGGCATTCCAAACATGGTATTTTTGTTGTCTTTGGCAGTTCCAGCAGAGCAGGCAAACTGTAATCACTATTCAAGGACCAGAACAAGCCAGGTCAGAGCCACACCATGCTTTGTCATAGCTGCTTATGACTTCCTTGAAAGACTCTTACGCCACCTACCTGCCTGCCCATAGTCCTACTTGCAATTCTGCAAGAGGGAATCTCTGGCTTCCTTTCTTAGGCTCCCAACAGCACAGAGTGCTGCTGGAACAGTTTTCATGGAGCCAAGATACAACACACTTTGAATGTCACCCCTGAAGGTGGGAGACTGTTCCCTCAGCCTTGTTACATTTAGTTTAAGTTCAGGGTCAATGAAGACTTAGTTTAACTTCAGAGTTAATGAAGATTTGGCTTATTTTGAGAGCAAATAAAAATTTCATTTGAGTCAATAAAGACTTATTTTAACTTGAGAGTCAATAAAGCTTCACATCCAAGTGGGATACCAACTTCCTTTTGGTAACAGGGAAATAAACAGGACCAAGTCTTCTTTATAGGGTTGTCACAGCATGGATGTTGAGACGTTTGTAGAGTGCCAGATACGGACAGATGAGAGGAACAGAGGCACAACTAAAGACTTAGTGTTCTGGCTGAGCATTGGCAACAGGTTCAGCAACCTGTTCATCCCAGAATCCTGGGAATCATCACATTTAATCATCTTGGAAGGCCTAACAACCCAATAAAGGAGGCTTGCGGAGACTAGAAATGCATGCAAAAGTTCATGATCTTCTCAAGGACAACTTCACCCAATTACTCCATAAAGTGAGCAGCCACTCCACAAAGCGTAACAAGTTCATGTTAAACTAGAGACTGATGTGCCATTATAGTGAAGAGTTAGAAAAATCAGAATTTTGCTACTATAGTGTTAACGAATTATTTTCTGTGATGCTGGGAATTATCCCTTCCAGAGTTATCAGTTTAAGCCAAAGTAGTTAAGTATCTTAAGTCTAAAAATAACAGGACATAGGCAGCAGGCTGGAACAGCAGGCCACTGCCAACTTGTCCTAAAGCATTTTGTTACTGCTGGATTTAGATAAAAGGGGAGTATTTGCATCACAACACTTACTCCAAACGCAGGAGCTGGAAGTCTGGCCGTTTATTTTCTGCTCCTGGTACAAAGGCAGCAGCTCCATGTAACACAGAGAGCAAACCTGATTTTAGAGGGAAGTCTACACTCCCCATATGTAATGTAATGTAGGAATATGGGTGTCTGCTTTGACAGTGGCCACAGAGGGGCACAGTAATCCTTAATTTCACGCCACAGCTGGATCTGCTCAGACAGGAATAGCTATAGAGGGTTTCCAGTTGGTGCATGGGTGGAGATACCAGGGAGGTGGGAGAAAGGAAAATGGAAAGGCTGTTTAAACCTTGGTCCCATCAGGCAGCATTAGCATGGCCAGGCTGGGCGTTGAAGTGTGGATCCTAGAGTGGAAAGGGAAGGATGCCCACTCCCACCTGCAGCAATCAGCCTGCCCCATATTTGGAAGTTTACTACTGCCCACTTCAGATGGTAACATCCACCTGCTCCAGCCATGCTGCAGATCTTCAGACCGTGGTTATTCAGGACGTTGTTGCTGGGCTTGACTAACAAGTGAATTAGCTCAGAGGAAAGATCCTCATTTATGCGCTCCTACCGTAAGAGTTGGCAACTTGCTGCCTGGAACATCTTACATTTAGTCGTTCTGTATTTCAATTTCTGTACAGTGTTAAAGCCTTCAGTGCTTCTCCAGGGGTGCTGGTGGAATGAACACCACGCCCAGGTCAGTAGGAAGAGTGAAGCACATGTAACAGATCTGCAAATCAGGCTACAGGTACAACACAACCTGCCCAGACCAGAGAATTAATGCCAGGGTGGAAACCCAGGTGTAAGGTTTGCTGCAGCAAGTTCCCAAGTCTTGGCAGGCAGTCGATGCTTGTGATTTAGGGGTTGGAAAAGGAGGGAGAAGCTTTAAGGTGCACTGTTAGCCTTCGGCCTGTAAAGGAGCACCACTGCCCGGTGTATTTGGCAGGTGCCTCGTGCAAAAAACACCACTCCATACTGAGGTAAAAGATGTTTAGGTAACACACTGCAAACCAATACTGGCTGAGTTGAATAACCTATAGAACCTGAATTATAAATAAAATTTGTTAGAGTTAGAACTTGTGAGTTACCACTGCTGTAATTCACAGCCCTGGTAACTGGGGAGCAGCAATGCTGCAACAGGTACTTGACATCAGGCTTTTATCAGCTGAAACACAAACTTGAAGCAGAGCAGAGGTTTCTGGCAGTTCAGGCATGTAAAAATATGGTGCTGTCAGTACTCATGCAACAAACCCCCCAACCGCCAGCAAACAGCAGGTGCTGAATGCAACAGTGCTGTAAATCACCCTCAGGAGCCTCCCCACCCCCTCCCCCATGCAGGACTCAGCCAAAACCTTTCATTATCTCTAGATAAACTGCTTAAAGCAGCTCCTTGATCCTGCAGAAGTTTAAGGCATTTAATATGCCACTGCAATAGGACATTGGATGAAATTTCTGTCCAGGTAATGGCAAAAAGAAATGAGAAGTTCTATATCTTAGCATTGCAGAGCAGCTCTCAGCTCTGCTCAGCAAGTTTGGAGCACACCAAGTGAGATGCCAGGCCCTCAAGACCACGTTTGTTCAAAAAAAAAAAAAAATCATACACAGCAGAGTGTGAGTAAAGAAACGGCTGCTTTAGGCAGCCAGGTCCATTTAGGCCTTTGAGTGGCCAGCTCAGGTGGTGTTCCTGTCCCCAGCAGGGCAGGGCAGGGCAGGGCAGGGCAGTACTCACAGCGTGCTGCATGCGCACAGCCTCGAGGGGATAGTCTCCCTTGGCTGTCTCCCCCGAGAGCATGATGCAGTCTGCTCCATCCAGGACGGCGTTGGCGACATCGCTGCCCTCAGCACGTGTCGGGCGAGGCTTCTTGATCATGCTTTCCAGCATCTGGGGGAGAACAAACCCACAGCGATCAACACACTGCCAGAGGAAGCAGCTGCACTTCAATACTCCTTTATGGCTTGGGCAGAAAGTGGGATGCAACCTAAGGACTCCAGGAGTTCTCCATGGGTATGGAACAGAGAGGGGGTCTGGTCCCTAAACCAGCTTTGATTTAAAGCCTCCACCAGTAAGGAAAACAACTCATTCCATTTTATACCCATTCCAAATTTACTCCTTTTCCAAGGAGATTTAAGCCACACCAACATCCCAGACAAAACACTCCTACCTTCAACTTCTCAGCACAAGGAACTCAGAGCTCTTTAGAGCAGAGTGTGGCATTAGATGCATTTATTGAAAGCTCAAATCTAGTCATACATTTGTAAATTTGAGGACTTTATCATCTAGAAATCATAAAGAGCAGGGTCTGCACCAGCAAAGTCACCTTTTCCCAACACAAGATTTCAAATGCTTTAGACAATATGTACAGGGTAGTACATATCCTTCCAGTGCTTTCTAAGCATCCCCACTTAAAAGAGTGGAAAACAGAACAGCTTTCCATGAGGTTAGTACTTCCTAATCCCTTTCCACACCCCCAAGTCTGGCCTGCTCTCCTGTCTTCCTCAGGTGCTCAGCTTCCCCCCAGCTGGAGCTCACCACTTATTTAAACATCATTTGCTTCTCTCATGGGACATTGCCCCAGGCCGTGTAGCAATACAGGAAAAAGGAGCATATGCCACTGTAAATCCAGAACCTTGTTTAATGAATATGTCTAATGAGTTTTCACTTTCACAGCCTGTGTGCAGAGCAAGGGCAGCCAGGAAACCAATCCTTCCAGCGCTCGAGGACTGTGCATGTGATCCCTACCACTCCCAGAAAAAGGAGATAGATCCTGGACTCAGTTCCTTCTGAAGCTGCAGTGTGAGTACATTTTCTAAGATACTTGGGAGCCCCAGCAAACCTTCCCTGTCAGGCAGAAATGTGTTGCCACAAGATGCTAAGGAAAAGCATATGCTATTTTTCCCATGATTTTGAAGGTCAGCCCCAAAGGCTCATTACCACGTGATGTTTTGAGGTGTATAATCTTTGGTAAGAGGTCCCATAATCTAATTGGAGAAGATCCCAAACACAGGAGTGCCTATATGAGCTTTTCAGCTATGAGCAAAACCTCTCTGTGTCTCACTCCTTAACCAATGTCATCAACCCACTGCTGCCCCCAACACTCCCTCCTGGCCAGACTCTGGCAGTGCCAAAGGTGGTGTTTCCAGTACCTGAGTGGCACAGATAATGGGTTTGCCAGCCCTGTTGCAGCGCCCAATCATCATCTTCTGGGCAAGGAAGACTTTTTCAGCTGGGATCTCAATTCCCAGGTCACCACGGGCCACCATAATGCCATCGCTGGCCTCCATGATCTCATCAAACCTGATGGCAAGAGAAGAGCTGTGTTACCCCATTTATTCTGCAAAGCACCTTCCCATCTGTCTGCCCCCCTCTGAAAGGGGCACACACACTTTTCATGGGCTGTTCAGGTTCCTGCAACGCCAAGGAAGGAGGAAGAAAACCAGGAGCAAGGTACAACACATACTCAGTGCTCCACAAAGCTGTCTGAAGCTACAAAAAGAGAATGTGAGTTGCTTTATTGCAGTGTGACAAACCCAAAGCACTCTCTGCACAAAGCTCACCTGCGCACACCCTCGTGGTTCTCGATCTTGCTGATGATCTTGATGTTCTTTCCCTTTTCCCCCAGCACCTTTCTGACAGCGTGGACATCAGCAGCCTTGCGGATGAAGGAAGCAAACACCATATCCACGTTCTGCTCCACACCGAATTTTAGGTCCTGAATGTCCTTCTCAGAGACAGCAGGCAGGTCAACAGCAGCGCCAGGCAGGTTCACGCCCTTCTTGCTGCCGAGCATGCCGCCATTCTCCACCTCAGTCATAACATAGTCCTTCCCTGAAACATGTGTTCCCATGGTCAGTGTTTATGGGACAGCTTCTGCTACCACTCCCACACCACCTCCCTGCCTGGGAACTGCAGTGCCAACAGAGGCACATGCGATAAAAAGCACATCTCATCTCTTCAGAGAGTTTCTGTGCCACATGAGCTTGCAGTTTACCCTTGTGAACACGATAGATTGGTCTAAAACAACTTCTAGGCTGTTCCTGGACAAGATATCAGCTGTTCCCTGTAGGAGTTGGGATTCTCTCCCCCAAGAAAAAGCAAGCAGGTTGCAGTTTTGCACACAGAGCCCTGCAACAAACTGAGCACCCCAAAAGCCTCACCTCCCACTCCCTACGTACTCACAGATTAGAGGCTTGAGGCTAGAAACATCTAGGCAGCACCATAAAGGGAGTATCATGGAAGTAACCTTACCTCTACATAACCAGTTAAAACTAATTCTGTCTGTAACTACAAAGCCCAGATCTGTGCTGTAAAACTAGTTAAATCCTGCTTCAAGAGCATGAATTGGCCTGGCTGATTGTAAACAGTGGTGTGGCCTTACCACACATTTCCCCTTGAGGATGGGGTTTAAATGCCAGCCCAGTGAAAACCAGCTGAAATTAGTTTTTGCAAAGCTCCTACACTTGAGATGGAAAAATTAAGCTTAAAGTCTCACTACCTCATCAAGAACTACATTCTCCGTTCTTCAACATGCAACTGCAAGCTAAGAAACAGTTACTGGACAGAAAGGACAAGTATGTCTTAGGGAAAACTCAAACAAGCAGAGCTGAAATGGCTGTTACCCACCTTTCTCCTTAACCAGCAAAGAAATCAGACCATCATCCACGTAGATTTTGCTGCCAACTTCTACAACTTTGGTGAGATTCTTGTAGTCCAGCCAGAGTGTGTTCTCATCACAGTTCTCCTTGAAGGCATCATCCAGAGTCACTTTGAGCTGTGCACCCTTCTTCAGCTCCACTTCTGCTGTGCCACTCTGTGTGACAACAAAACCAGTAAACACCACCACACAATCACCTCCAAGCCCACAGCAGTTTGTCAGAACTTTTGGGAAGTGATTTGTTACCTCTTTTCCTATGATAGTTTTTTGTTTGGAAATGGCCACAGGCTTAACATGGTATTGAGTCTATGTGGTGAGAAAAGTGAGATTAAAAAAAAAAGCAACTTACTCCCTTAATGAGTCCAGTTCGGATTTCAGGTCCCTTGGTGTCCAGTGCAATAGCCACAGGTCTGTAGGTGATGGGATCAGAGGCAAAGCTCTCTGTGGCTTCTCGCACATTCTTGATTGTGCCCTCGTGATACTGGCAAGAAAAGAAAAAACATGGAAATGTTAAAGCTGGTTCTACTCTGTTGCTCACAGAAAAGACCCCTGTGCACCCTAGAGGCTGCCCAAGCTGACAGTTCTGCTCTGAGTTCCAGTTCTACCTTCAAAATTTAACCCACACAAAGCTTCCAGTAAAGAAGAGTGCAAGGATACAAGGGCCTTCCTGGCAGGAAGATGGAGTCTGGAAGTTATCTGGTATGCTCTCTCACTTTAATCCTGGAAGGGCAACTCAAGGAGACAGTCCAAAGGTCTGGCTGAAGTGATTTTCCATGAGGACACACATCTGCCAATTGAAGGTGGCTCACCAACCAAGAGGCCCTCAGGATTAACTTTTCCAAAAGCTTTCCTGAACACTTGCCTGTTCAACACATCACAGTATTCACAGCACCAGCAGCTGGAAAATTGTGTGCAATGAAAGACACCTGATGGCAGAGACACCTGATGGCAGAAGAATGTCACAGTGCCACACATGGCTGTGCTCCTCCTCCCACCAGAGCAAGGGAAGATGCCTCTCCACACTGCTAGCTCCCACACACACTTCCAGCCTGACCCACTATCAGTCCTGCAGGTGGACAGGCTTTTCACTCTTTGGCCTAAATTCCCACAGATAGAGAATGTTATTCATGTAAATATTTGCAGGTTATTTCCAGAGTCAAAGCAATCACAGACAAGTTCAATACTCCAGACCACCTGGCTTCCAAACCTTGTTTGCGAGAGCATTTTGCTAAATGCTGCCAGTTTTGTAACTGTAAGATAGTTTTGTACGAAAACCCATCCCAGCTCCCTCGTATGTGCTACAGATAACCAGCAGATCAGTTTACTTTGCTTGTTGAAACAACATTAAGAGATAACCTTAACTACTTACAACTAGTGAGAGTTGTGCAACAATCGACAGACTTTAGCAGGTAAGACATTTCCTCTCTGCGCCACATGGACTGATGGAGTTTGACCTGACTCACCTTGAACACCCGGTTCCCTCGTGCCAATCACCAACCCCAACACAAGCACTCCACACTGACTCCAGTATCTCAGGGATGATAAGCCAGCACCAGGAAGGTAAGGCTGGAAAAAGCCATGCTGAAGTTCACATGTGTGCCCTGAGCCAGAAATACCTAACAGCTGATAACTCTTTATAGCAAGAAAATGAGTCAGTTTATTGACTGAATGTGCAAGCTGGCCCTGACCCTTCCGGGCACTGCAGCACTGAAAACATGCCCTGACAGTGCCACAACACTTATCTGAACCCAATCATCTGGGAATTTTCCATTTTAGCTTGATATCAAGTACTAACTGGCTCTTAGGGAGTCTGACTTTCTGAAGAGTTAGACATGCAGAACAGGAATGCAGAAGAGCTGGAGGTAAAAGCCATTTTTATTCTACATAAAAGGGAGCCAGGCAGGTGCCAAAGCACCTCTGCTCAATGCCTGGTAAATGCTTTGGGGTGGACAAAAGAACTGAAGCACTTGTGACAGATGCAAACTCTTGGGGGCTTCACTGGAAACTGGAGCATTTTGGAGGAGCCAGGAGGGGACACAAACTTAGAACTCACTATGGCTGATGGTCACACTGCAGGCAACAGCCACAGCAGAGCCTGCAGTCAGCTTTGATGGGGGGAAATGTACAATTAGACCTCACACAATGCAACAATGCAAAAGACCTCTCGCTGGCTCACAGACCACAGCAACTGGGCAGCAACAGTGTGAGAATTCCCAGTTTCAGCCTGGCCACCAACTCCCTCAACATGTCACCTGGCCCAAGAGCTGCCAAGCCACAAGGATTTGATTCCTGAGATGCAGTTACTCCACACTGCTCCTTCTCCAAGCTGATTTCCTAATTGCAAGGCATGCACTGACACTCTCTCAGGGTGGTTAGTCAAGGTCTGATGGTTGCCCACAGTTAAGTATCAGCCCTTTTGATCCTGACACAGTCCTGTGCCTACTAAAGGCCACGAGGGTGAGAGGCCAAGCTGTTACATACCACGAGGCTCATGGGTCACTAAGTAAAGCCACCTACAGCTGCTACTGGGTGACATTTTGGAAGCTGGAAAGCAGCCAAGGTCGTTAAAAAAAAAATTAAAAAAACAACCACCTCAGCAGAATGGGATCCTCAGCCCCTCCAGTATCACTGAGGACCTCAGCTATTTATAGCAATAAGGGCTTGACTGTCACGGAGTGTTGATTTCTTTTGACCTTATTCTTCTAAGCTCACCATACCATGTCCCAAGCTCCATGGTGGGACCTTCCAGAGCACCAGGAATGTACTCTGTACATGTACCAGAGCAGCTGATTAGCCAGAAAACCCAGGAGTCCATTCTTCCCACTGGGCACAGTCATTACATCAAATCACTAATAACAGATGCCTTTTGATCAGAGCTATTCAGAACAAGAATTGAGATTAACTGATAGCATGACCTCCTACAGAGGTGCAAAACAGGGACAGGTCTTCTCAGCTTCTGCTGATCACAGGGAAGCAGCAGCTCTGGGAACAGCACGATGTGAGAAAGAAATGAAGAATTTTATGGCAAGCAGTTGGCACACAGTGCCAAACACCAGTTACCTGGCTCCCCAGTAAGGGCAGGGTGCAGAATTGAGTTACTTCCAAAATGGCTCAGAAAATACACTTCAATGTTATCAACAGTGAGGCTCAGTATGTACAACCAGTATGCTCTCCCCAAAAGCAGCTCTTTGACCTTGCCACACCAAGGATGGTCTGGATGAAGCAGGATTTCCCTTCCTCCTGAGAGACAGGATCAGCAGACACACAGGAGCCGCAGCAGCTCAGACCCCACCCTTACCTCATGGGTGCCGTGAGAGAAGTTGAGGCGGGCAACATTCATTCCAGATTTAATCATTTCCTTCAGTTTCTCCACAGAGCGGGAGGCCGGGCCTAGGAGGAAGAAAGAGTTTGAACATTAACTTTAGAAAAATAATGAGGTAACCCACACAGACCAGGCTATTTCATGTGGAAGAGAAAAGGTAAATGGATCCAGCATTGCTCAGCGCTGCAGCAGCAAATATTGTTTTAACTTGCCCACGGAGTGCGGCAGAATCCAAGCGATTCCCACTTCTCTGGATACTGGATTCACTCCCAGCAGCAACACAGGTTAGGCAAACATGGGAAAGTCATGTTCCTTCACCACATAAGTGCAGCTCTGGCAAAGGATGAAAGCCAGATCCCTCTCACAATTTCCCTAATAAGTTTCATCACGGTGTGGGCTCCTAGCTGCAATTCTCTCCTATCTAGGAATAGCTTACCAATGGTGCAGATGATGCCGGTGTTCCTGGCAATGGTTGGCTCCGAGTCGATATCCAGGCGGCACATGTGCTCCAGGAAGGTGTCTGCCATGGCAGCATGCAGCTGCTGGGTCTGGATGAAAGCGGTCCCTGCATCGTGGTGCTTCGACATAGTTGCTCGATTCCTGGGTCTGGAAGGGAAGAAAGCAGTGCCAGGTTTGGGAATCACCCACCCCAAACTGCCCATCAAGCAGAAACACCAAGACAACCGTGTGATGAATATGGAGGTAACAAGAAAGCTGCTACTGGGTCAAACTAACTTTATGTTCCTATTTGAGAGTCCTAACAGGCAAGGCACATTTCTATTTCCATGTCATCCCCCACATGGACCACCCAAAGCTCACCTGCCTTCTATGCAGATGTTCCCTTCATAGCTTCTCTTCATTGCCAGTCTTCCCTTGGAGCTACACAACGCAACAAAATTCAAGCACTTGAGTGCACAGGCAGAGGTTCTGCCTCCTCCCTCCCAGCTCTCCATTCATTTCTCCTACAGGCCTCAACTTCCCATCCCACTTGGGACCGGGGAGCTCAGCGCTGGCGTGACTGCGGCACGCCCGGACACAGGCAACCTTCTGCCCAGGAGCACCTGATCACAGCAAAGTCTGCATAAGCCTAAACCCCATCCTTTAAGCCTGGACAAGCAAGCAGACTTGAGTTGATTAAACACAACACCTTCGCAGAGAACACGTAAAAGACGGAAGATTCAATACACTGAAAGTCCCTCCTTGACTTAAGATGCTGCGAGTCTCCCCCACCCCCTCCGTTCCCCTTCACCCTCAGCACCAGAAATTTACCATAAGGTTTAAAACTGGTTGTGTGTTTCAACATTTTGATTACAAAACCCTCTCTGCACTCAGGCTGTTTGCCTCCTCTGGACTAGAGACTCCCCACAACAGCAGGATCAGCCTATTCTTCAGGAACTTAGCCTTCAAAGAGGAAGCTGAGCTGAAACTTAACAGTCCACTGAGATGGGAGGACATCCATTTCACAGCGGTGCCAGTGCCCCAGGCATTTCTAATTGCAGTAATTTTGTTCTCAAGTAGTAGTAGCAGCTCAAAGCTCTGTCTCTTGTACCTGCCCAGGCTAAAATCCCAGCATTACAAAAGCCTCTGGTGAAAGAGTGATGCAAGGTGGTGGCTATTGGGATGCACAGATCACTCATTTTGCCTTTAAAGATTGGTTTAACTTTAAACTCCATGGCCTGGGCACACAGGTGATACTCAAGACCAGCCACAAGCTGCCTTTATGAAACATGAGCTGGGCTAAGAGCTGGGACACAGCAGAAACAGAGCTGGGCTTTTGTTCTGCCTGCCCCAGGCAGACAAAGCCCACCAATAAACCACAGAACGTTGTGAGGGGCACACACCAGCCAGCTCAGCACATCCAGCTTTGACAGAGGCACCAATAACCCCAAAAACCTTGCCAAGAGCTGGCAGGACTGAGCACAGCGAAGGGCAGAGCATGCCCTGCCAGCCTGCCCAGTGCCACAGCAGCTCTGCTCCTCCTGATGCTCCTCCCCTGCTCCGCAGCCCTTCCTCACGTACGTGCAGATCCTCTCGCAGGCAGCCCTGACTCACCCCCACTGCGCTGCCATGCGCCGCACAGCAGCCAGGCCAGCAAAAACCATAATTTGACCTGGCAAAGCCTCTTTTCCCTCAGCCCTGCCAGAAGCTGCTGATTCACTGGGATCACTACAAGAAGGTCTGCCCACATAAAAAGCCCAACAAAGTCTCATTATTATAGGAAAACCCTCTGGTCAGTCCTAAAACATTGTGTTTCAGCCCTCTAACACTTGCCGTTGCACTCTCTGCACTTGCAGAGCAGTGTCAGCTTCCCTAGACGCCAAAAAAAACAAGCCTTTGCTGGGAAATCACCTCCACGCACAGGGAAACAGGTTTGCACAGCTTCTAGGAACAAGAGCAATACCGAACAACGGTATCGCAGCATGGAAACTGCAGCTGCAGCACAGCTTGGAAGTTTATAAAAAATAGTCAAGTAAACTCTCCCTGCCTCATGGAAATCCCCCACCCACTCAAATCATTTACAAATATAATTCTAACACCCCTGAAATCTTCATAAAGAGAAAGGAAAAATTCACTTTCCAGCAGTTCAGAGGGCTCAGAAAAATTAACTGCAGACACAGTGACCTTGGCCAGGGGCGAGAGCAGAAGCACAGGAGCCAGAAAGTATCTCAAACACCCATCTGTCCCCAGCATCGTGCCCACGGCCACCAAGAGGCTTTTGAATACTCCCTCCTGCCTGCTATCACCGTCCATTTATGAGGCAGCGACTGAATTTTACTGGAACGACTAGTCTTGTATTTATAACAGGAATGCCTGGCATTTCCCACTGCTCTGATTTTTTTTAACATCAAACAGAGGAGCAAAGACTTCAAGGACACCAGAAAACACGGAGCACTCAGTGTGGGCAGAGTGAAGAAGGGAGGGGCTGAGCAATACCCTACAGTGCCTGAATGTTTCCAGCAGTGAATAAACCTGAATTCATTCCTCAAGGAATGACGATTAAATCCCCAAATGTATTACTTGGCCTGCCCATGCTTCAGGCAGGGTGTCCCAATGATGTCTGGTATCTCTGCAGCTCCCGAATATTCCAGACTGAGCCATCTGAGGTCGGGACTGGGTTTTACTGCAGCCAGGTGACTAATTCCAGCCAGCTCATCCCCAGGGGTCACATGAGAGAAAGCCTAAAATCAGGGTTTCTCCAGATATGCCCCCTGGGGATGGAGAAAGGAGAGGGAGCAGAAATCCCCACCCAGACAATCCCCATGCAGGGCAAGCCTTTGGTTTACTGGTGACAAAAGCAAGTAGGAACTGCAGCAGGGGTTATCCCCAGGCCAGGGCGGAAGAGCTGTGTCACTGCCTGCAGGAATTCCAGCCAGGAGGCTCCCAGGGGGTGATTCAGGATTCACTGGTCAGCCTCGCTTACAAAACCTCACAGATGCTGTAGAACAAGGCTGCTCATGCCCAGTGGCAGAGATGGTTTGAGTTAGTGCTCAGGGCAGGGTTATGAAACCAGGCAGGCCTTCAGATTGCCAAAAGAAGCTGAGATAAACATCAGCTTTGCTCATTCCAGAAGTTAAAGGCACTCAACAACACACAAATGCAGCTCTGCAGAGAAGCAGGTTTTTACCCTGGCCTGGCATCCCCTCTCTCGGCGAGGGAGGACAGCACATTCCTGGCAGGCAGCTGGTACCGGAGATGGTGTCTCGCCGTTTGGTAAGGACAAAATGGCCACCCCAAAACTCCAGCCCTTTTCTGCCAGCCTGGATGGAACCCAGGAGCCACCACCTGCTCCCAGCTGGCTGATGGTCTCCCCAGCATTGAGCTGCGGATCCACGGGAGGAGAGACCCACAACAGAGGTGCCTCTCCAGCTTTTTGGCAATGGGGAACAGGAAGATCAGGCTGGCTCTGGCACCTTCCTTCCCCTGTGCTGCTGCCTCAGCCGTGCCTTTGCTGAGCTGCCCCTCCCAGGAAGGCTTAACTAAAAAAAATAAAGAGGAGGTGGCAAGCATCGGAAGTCTGGTGACCAGAAAGACTTATCTCGAGGGTATCTGTAGGACACACCTACAGGCTTAACCCTGCAGAGGACAAGGAGCCTTTCGGCTTGGCAAAAAGCACCTGGTTGCTTTCAAGCAACCCGTAAACATCTGCTTTTTTACACAATAAAAGAAAGCTTTCTTGGGTTTTCTTTTCACATTTAACTAGGTAGAAGTGTAGACCACTGTGCTGCATCCCCACTCCAAGATGGAGATTGCTGCACGTGGCTGTGCGCCGGTACTGCAGCTCCATTTCCTACGTGCCATCCATCACCACCCGCTGCGGCTCCATCTTCCCCCGGGAGAACAACGGCCAGGCAGGAGATAAAGGACAAGGCACGTGCTCCAGCCGGCCTGGGAAATGTCTCGTTGCCATCAAATTAAATTATCAACTTGTTGGGTGGAAAGCGAATTAAGGCTGGCGGTGGATCACTCCAGCTAACAGCAATAAATGAAAGTTTTAATAATAGTTTTAGATAGGTAAAGGAGTAGGTAATAGAATAAAAAACCACCGCAGGCTGCTGCAGACTCTCCGAGCTCTTTACCCAGTGCAAGAAGTTTCTCAGAAGGGTTTCACAGGCAGAAGCGCCCGGTTCAAGCACGTGGCTCGCTCGCTGCCTCCACAAAAACCTGCTTAATCCGGTGATGGGCTGGAAACCTGCTGGCACCAGCACGGCCCATTAACCCATCGAACTCCTTCATATTAACCGGAATTCTGCTCCGTAAACGACATCTCGGGTATTAAATTACACTCTTCAGAGTTTTATTGTCGGGTTATGTTTTTTCCATTAAGCAAACGCACAATTCCAATTGCACAAGTCCCGGGACATGTCGGAGTAACCAAAAACCTCTTTGTCATCGCACCTCTGAGCCAAGGCAAGTCATGATGAGCAGCAGCAGCAAAGTTAACACTTTAACATGACAAAAACCTCCACAAAACACTGATTTTTTTTGTTGTTGTTATTAACCTGGCCCTCGCTGATACAGAGTTGCCCTATCAGAATAAAGCAGGTTTTTAGAGATTGCCGTCTACTTTTAGTAGTCTGAAAAGACAGTCGGCAGGTTGCCATTGTCCGCGCTATTCACGCCCTGGTAGCTCTGCAAAGGGGGTTTACACACGTTTGAGAGGTTTTCACAGTTCAAGAAACTGCCCAAATCAGTTGGACGTGTTTAAACAGGCACAATTACGGGAGAAAATTAATTGAGAAGGGGCCCTGTCTTCCCAGGGGGCCGAGAAGAGGCTGCAGCATCAGTGGTGCGTGCAGTGAGCCGGACGCTGATTTAAACTGATGCCTTTCGGGGAAGTACCGATTCTTACATGAGTGCGGGGGGGGGCTAGCGCCTCACTCCGTCTGCCTCTGACTCAGCCTCCCAGCAGCTCCTCCGTCAGTGCCCGGCCAGCAGGAACCGGGCGGCAGCCGCAGCGGCGCTCCGCTTAACGGAACGAGCGCAGGGCACGCACGGGGCTCCTCGTTCGTGCCTTCCTCACCTCATCCACCCGGACCCTCGCACCACAAACCTGACCCCCGCCGCCCCCCCGCGTCCGGAGTGCCCGTTTCCCGGTGCGGGCCCTTGAGGAGATGCCCGGGGCGGGCGTTCCGCGGCGCGGGATGGGAAGGGATGCTCGAAGCGGGCGATTCCCAGTGCTGGGTCACGGGGGGATGCTCGCAAAGGGCGTTTCGCGGTGTAGGGGGGGGATCCCTCCGGGGGGATCCTCCAGGAGGCAGAGGAGGGAGGGGACGCGGGGCTGGGGCCGCCGCCGGCCACGTGCTCGGCGCCGCGAGCCCCTGCGCGCCCCCTCCTCAACCGTCCCGTAGGGCGCTCGCCCCCTCCCCTCAGCCTCCGCCCGAGAGGATCCTCTCCCGGCGGCGGAAACACGGGGATAACAGCGGTACCAGCATGGCCGGCCCCACCGCTCGCCGCCGCACAGGCCACCGTTACCTGCCGCAGTTCAGTCACGCCTCCAACTCGTCCTCTCCGTCCGAGCACCGCCGCTGCTCTGCACACCGCCCCCGCGGGCCGCCAAGGTGATCCCGACTGGCCGCAGCACCGCCCCCCGCGGATCCCTCCGCCGCTCGCTCTGCCCGGGCCCACAAGGGCGGGGCGCCGGAGCTACTTCACGGGCGGACGCACAAAGTACGGAGGTGATGAGCTGAGTCGCAACACGCGCTCGGCTGGCCAATGAGGAGACGGCGCAGCCGCCGCGCGCGAGGACGGAGAGTGGCCGTGCCTTAAAGGGACCGCGGCCCGGCACGATGCTCTTAAAGGAGTAGCGGCCCCCAATTCGCATCGAGCTCCCCCAGCTCATACTGACCATTCAATTCACACCTCAGGGGTCCCACACTCTTGCGGGAGGCAACGGCTCTGGGCGTTTTTGGTCGCTTTTGAGGGTCCTGAGACCTTCCAATGGGGGTGCTGGGGATTAATGTGGACTCTCCGTAGTGGGGCCATGAGGACACAGTACTGGGGACACGAGGCTGGAAATGTTGGCGACGTGGTGCTGGGGGCGCTGAGGACACTATGCTAGGGTCAAGGAGAGACCAGGCTGGAGATGCTGGGGACACTGTGCTGGGGCCTCTGGGGCCACTGTCCCAGCTGTGTGGGGACTCAACATGGACACCATATGCCAGATGCATGAAGGACCTTGGCTGGTGATAGTGGGGACTCCATACTGGAGATATTGAATAAACGGTCCTAGAACCACAGAGCCTTTTTGCCGGTGACCCATGACGGTGGCTCCACACTGGTACCATGGTGACACTGGGGACATGCCATTGACACAGGAACCTGCCACACAGACCCTCTGCTACACTGTAGGGCACTGTGACAGCCATCTAGAGACCCCAAAATGGTCACTGTATGCTGGGACCACAGAAGGGTCCTGTACCGGGTACATTGAGGACCTTGTGGTCCATGGAGGGGATCCAAAATGATCACCCTGTGCTGGGAATGCTGAGGGCCCTGTACTGGAGACACTGTGAAATCTATACTGGGGACATTGGGGATACTGTGCTTGGAACACTGCGGACCTTGTACTGAGGACACTGGGAACACTGGGCTGGGCTGTGGGAACAGTGTGACAGACATGGAGAGGACCCAAAATGGTCACCCTGTGCTGGGGACACGGGCCCCGTGTCGGACCATGGGTCCTTGGCGGGGGAAACCCAACACGGCCACCCCATGGGGCACGCTGTGCTGGGACACGGAGACCCTACACTGGGGACCCTGGGGATTCTCTGTGCGTCCCCACCATGGCGCTGCCCCGCCCCCGAGGGTTTCGGGGCGTCGGGGGGGGAAATGTCCCCGGCGGTGACGTCATGTTGGCGCCGCTGAGTGACGCGGTGACGCGGCTCTGACGTCAGGCCCGGCCCCCCGGCAGCATGGCGGCCGTGCCTGCGCCGGCCGGCCCGCGCTGACATGGTGATGGGCCGGGACGCGGGAGGGGACACGGGGACACGGCCACGGCCGNCGGGGATGGGGCTGTAGGAGGACGAGAAAGGAGCCCCGCGTCGCGATCGGCCGGGCATCCCCCGGCGGCTCCGTGCGCAGTCCCTGTCCTGGTCCTCCATCCCGCTGTTGTCATCCTGGTCCTCCATCCTGCTGTTGCCATCCTGCTTCCC